>JAVYIG010017789.1:0-24267 GCA_035222895.1 Strongylocentrotus droebachiensis | reverse complement strand
CATTCAATTCAATTCGAATTTTATTCATCAATATCCAAACAATTCTCGATTTTTTTTTTTAACATTGAATAACAAATTTCGAAATTATAGTGTAACATAGATAATTGAGTGTAAAAGTAAAAATAACAATATCCAGGAATGACAAAAATTAACGTGCTTCTGCATATCTCTTCTGAAATAAAATACAGGGATGAAAATCAGTCGAATTACTCGTAATAGTGTTTACAACTTTTTCCCCCTTTTTTTTCTTCAAATAAGAAGGAAAAATAAAAGAGAAGAATAGAAAATACAACATGATAGTAAAACAACATATATTTATATGAATATTTATATATACATTTTATGTTTACCAACCCCTCCCCCACGAGGTGACCCCGACAATACGACCCTATTCGACATCCAACCTCGTGAGAGACAGTGAGCATGGGATGACAATAAATAATACTTTGTACAATACTCAATTTCAGCGAGATTAATAATATGGTTTAAAAAAAAAATCAACAGCAACAATAAAACAATCAATAATCTACTAATCTCGTATTTAATCGTATATCTATCTTATAATAGACTTAATATTGCAAAATCAAAATGATCTACTAATCTCGTATTTGGTCGTATATCTAAAATCAAAATATATTAATAGTATAAAGATAAACAGCAATGTAAATGAAAAAAGTAAAATATTACGAGGTCCAATTAACAGCAACACTTGAAATTTATATGTTTTTTTAAATTTGTCTTTCTTTATGTATTATGGTTTTGCCATGAATAGATAATCACCGGAGAGGAGAAGGGGGTTGATAATTGCTTGTTTGTTCCTAATCCCCTTAGTGAGAATCCCTGAATATCTACAAACCATAATGAATTGTATATAAAAGATATTCTTGTTTCCATTCTTGTTGTCATATCTTATGATTGCAGGAGGGTTTGTTACCGTTTTACACTCGCACGTTTCATATTCATACCCGATATAATGACTGGTTTAAAGAATAGTAATAACGATTTGGAGAGAAAAACTGATTGTCTGTTAATTAAAATGCTTTATTTCCGTTCATTTCAAGCTTCTAAATTATTTCAACATAATCATATCATATTTATAATTACTGAAGATATTAAAATGCACAGTGACCATGTTTGAACTGTCATCTGTTTGAATGATCATAATGGATAGGGTCTTCGTTTCTACCGGGCAAGACAAGATTTGCTCGTAACACCCTTGGTGTTAATAAACGCTATAACAGTGTATCCTGTAGCCTACTGAGTGCATTATTCCAATCAATGACCATCCCGTAAACGGGGCGATTCCTCTTGTTATTTTCTAAAGACCATTACATAATCATTTCCAGTGGCGGATCCGGGAGGCCCTGCACATGTCCCGTGCCCCTTCCATTCTGTAGCTACGCCGCTGACCATACACCCCTTGGATATCAATCAAGATCAGTCCTCACTTTACGAGATATCAATTCCCGCGATTCATCTGCACATCCTCAGTGCGTCTACCCCTCATACAGAACGCGAACATCGCTCGAAACTCCTTGAGTCGCCACCAGTAGATGATAGTGTTTGTAATCCAGTTAACGCATATCATTATATCCCGAGCATTAAAAAGACACTCGTTGTCAACGCCAAAACTAAGAAAGGCCCAGTTCACCCACGGACAGATCCAGCAAAGGACAGTAGTCCCGAAGACAAGACCGAACGTACGGAGCACTCTCTGATTCTCCTCCTTCCGTTCCCGGGTGATGTTGCCGTCGCAAGGTACCATGGCAACCGAGCGGTAGATGAAGACGTAACAGAGACCGGTGATGATGGTGGTGGTCAGGGATATACACAGAAGAAAGATGGAGATGTGGTCCTCGACGGTGACGACAATGGTCGAAGAAATGGAGAGCGATAACGCCCACGTCCATACGCAGGTGGCAATCAAGCGCGGTGTCGTTATAATATTGAGGGCGCCGAAAGGGTCTACCCGGATAGTGATGAATTGGTAACCGGTCACCAAAACGACGCTTAATAGGGATACCACGAGAGATGCTACTTCTAATATGTTAAGGAGCTTTACAATCTGAAAAATAAATTTTTTTAATGAAATAAGAAGAAAGAAAAAAAAAAATATCGAGAGTTTACCATCAGAGATTCCATAATAAAGCTTTTCGAACCGAAATAAATAATGACTGGAATTCTTCGAGGATACAGAGCTATACATAGTTTTTTCGAAACGATGACATTTGCACAAAAAGGCATCAAATTATATGAAGAAAAAATCCCCTCTTGGTCACCCACATAAAAAATAGAGCAATCATAAAGAACATAACCGGTATAGACACAAATGATAGAGCTATATGTAATTACATTATCGAGGGTTGGCACAGTGAACACCATGTTAATTTCATAATTTTCCATTACTTCAGTGTTAACACCGAGGTAATGGAAATTTATGAAATATACATGATGTTCACTGTGCTAACCCTCGGAAATATGCCATGCTCTAAGTACTCAGGTAATGGAACATGATGAAATATACATGATGTGCACTGTGCCAACCCTCGAAAATATGCCATGATCTAAGTACTCATATAAGGCCAAAAAAAAAAAATTGTTTGGTTGTCCTCGATTGCTTTTCTGGAGTAGGGGCGGGCGGGCGGGCGGATTTTTTTTTTTTTTTAATTCATTTTTTGTGTGCATTTTTTTTTTTCCCCATTTTTTTTTTTTTAATATTTTTTTTCCATAAAAAAATAGATAATTGGGATTGTCAAGCAATATAAACAAACAAAGTCTATAAAAAAAACTTTAATATGGTAAAAGACTAGTTTAATGTACAATGAATATCAACCCCAACACAGAAAGTATTTTGGGCTTTGAAATACAGTATAGTATAGTACAGTATAGTACATTGTACTACTTGTAGCTACTTGCGCCCTCTATGTAGCAAACAATGCCTAATCGGTGACCATTGGTCCCCATGATCCTCTTTATCTTATATTAACTGAGAGCTGATTTGATGAGATAACCACCTGTCCAGTGAACTTGCAGGGTGGTCTAATCCCTCCTGTAAACTAGTACAGATGGGCTTTAAAATGAGTTTAAGAATGTTCAGAACCTGATTTGAATGAACAGGATTTTGACATAGAAAAATAAAAATGGCAAGTTTAATAAATACCTAATTGCGTACTGAAAAGATCAAACTGGAAACGGGACGCATTTTGATCCTTGTAAATGCATAAAATGGTATGTTTGGCATTTAAGATTGCTCCCCCCAAAAAAAATTAAATAAAATGTTTAAAAAAAATGAATAAAAAAAAAAAAATTGAATTAAAAAAAAAAAAATGAATTAAAAAAAAAAAAAAAAATACGAGCGGCCCGAAAATGACGAGCGGGCGGTCGAGGACAACCAAACAACTTTTTTTTTTTGGCCTAATGGAAAATGATGAAATATACATGATGTGCACTGTGCCAACCCTCGAAAATATGCCATGATCTAAGTACTCAGATAATGGAAAATGATGAAATATACAGGATGTGCACTGTGCCAACCCTCGAAAAGATCTATTAAAGTACTCAGGTAATGGAAAATGATGAAATATACATGATGTTCACTGTGCCGACCCTCGAAAATATGCCATGATCTATTAAAGTATAGATCCTCTGTCTTTTGCAATCTTTCTTGCCTGAACGGCAAGATTTAAAATTATATATGGGAAACAATTATTTTCGGGAACTGGCAGGTAAAACAAAGAACATTTTTTGGAAAGAAATGTTCATGGCTTATAGTACGTTCTTGTCCATGCATTATGATAACATTTCTTGCCAACCCTTATGGAATAATGATTACATTAAAATAGGCAATAGCTCAATATATAATAAAAAATTGTGTCAAAAGGGAGTTCGTTTTGTTAACGATATTTTAGACACAAATGGTGATTTTTTTTCTCTCTGGAACACTTTCAAGAAAAGTATAATATTCAAATAAATTTTCTTTTTTATCGTGGATTATGCGATGCAATTAGACAAGGGTTTAACAATTGTACTATTTTTAACAAGGTGCCACAACCTCTTTTCCCAGATACAATGGCATTTGTTATGAAACGTATTAAAGGATGTTCACATATCTATGCAATTTTATTAAAAAGAAGAAAAGGACAATGTAAAAGTTTTCTTAAATGGAAATGCATTTTCGACATGAATGATAAGAGTTGGGAAATATATTGTTCTATTGGATTTAATTGTACTATTGATGTGGGCTTACGATGGTTTCAGTTTAAAGTCTTGCAACGCATATTATATACGAACGATCTACTGTTTAAAATGAATTTAGTCCCAAGAAAAGAATGTAAATTTTGTAATGAACAGATTGAAACAGTTATACATCTGCTATGTGATTGTACGCATGTTAAAAATATTTGGGGTAGGTTAGAACACTGGATTAATACTGGAACCGGAAATAAATTAACATTTTCATTACAACATAAATTATTTGGATTAAAAGGTTCAAATAATTATGCATTGAATTGTATACTGATTGTGGTGCGACAGATGGTGTATACTTGCAAAATAAAGAAACAATTGCCCGACTTTGATAATATTAGAGTTTCGATTATAAATTACTTCAAAAACGAAAGGTATATTGCAAATTCGAATTGTAGAAATAATAAATTCACAAGAAAATGGTTTCAATTCAGGAATTTGTTTACTTAAAATGATATTTTTTCTGTATTTGTTTTTCTTTCCATGAGTGTTAGAAATGAATTATTGATTTGTTATTTTGTGTTAACTCAACAGTTCATCAATACTTGTATCTTGAAAAGCCAATTTTATTTATGTTATTATGTAAATTACCATGAATATATATTTTTGTATGTGTTTCAAATGAAAATCAATAAAATCCCTGTGGAGGGAAAAATATGAAGAAAAAAAAAAATCTATTAAAGTACTCAGGTAATGGAAAATGATGAAATATACATGATGTTCACTGTACCAACCCTCGAAAATATGTCATGATCTAGGCCTAAGTGATAATGTATATTCCATTTTTTTAAAACTAGATTGTAATTAAAAGCAGTGGTTATTCTTTTTAAATAACGATTAATTAGGCCTACCTCTTGAGGGGGTTCGTTGGTCCCTTCGAAAATTGCAAAACTGATCGCACCGCATAAGTCAGAGAGCATGAGGTTGTAGGGGAAGATGTGATGTTGCTTACGAAGTCGCCGATGACAAGGGATAATGATGAGCGTCGTAGTCATGATCAAAATAGCAACCCCCAACGCTGCGTGTTTGATAACAGACAATACAGAAAAGCACAATGGGCTCGATTCGTCGCCAAAACCGACCGACGTCAATGACGTCGTGGTGTTGATATCAATATCCGTGGTCATGCTTAATGTTATGGCACACGCAATCAATGAAAAAGTGAACGTCACCACGATCGGATGATGATTTGAGGATTGATTGAAGTGATGAAAATTTGCATGAAGTTGATCGTTACGCAAAGCGGCTGAGGTAACAACACTTTTATCATGCGCGTGCTTAAAGGTACTATGTCCCATTTGCAGGCCAAAAAAATGAAAAGGTTAAATTCCAACGGCATTTGAAAGATAATACTAATTTAGATTTTCCCTAAAAAAGGTGGGGCTTGAAAATATCTTCAAGTGGGAAAAAAACGACTATTAGTTGTCAAATCGACTTAGGACCTAAAGAGCCAATAAGTAATAGTCTTGATTTTCAGACCAGTACCGAATGATCATACGTTTTATGCTGCGCAAAGATTCAATCAGTTTAATTTTGGCCATCACAAGAAGTTGGTTTATTGATGTAGACAAATGCTCATGTATCCTTTACAGCTCATTGTATGTTATTACCAAAGAAGGAAAAAAAGCCAGTCAGTCACTCAATAGTGTCTGACAGTGAAGTCTAGCAAGTAAACGGGTTTCCTTGCATAATTTGAATATTAGGACACTGCTAACGTTTAAATTTCACAGATAGGACATACATGACATATTCATAATTCCTGCAAAGTTCTACAGAATTTGAGGTTGGCTGCAAAAGGTACATAGTACCTTTAACTTGGGATTTTCACCAGAATTCTCATTAAAAGAGATTTTGACACAAATTTTCATGAATACAAATATTCATTGACACATAATCCTCTTGACAGAGATCTTTATATAAAATCTTAATAACTGGGATATTCACACAAATCAGGTTAATTTGTTAATCGTGTTTACTTAACGGACGTGGTCAACTATCGTAAGAAACTGTTTGAAGTGGCGGGGTTGGGGGGGGGGGGTAAAGCACTCACCCTGAAATTATGAGCGAAGTGCACATCAACAGTGCGAAATCCCAAACGGCCAGGGTCGAGGGCCTGCATTAGGGTCCTTGAAACTCTGGGATTCTGCATGCTCTCTGGTACATTATCAGCCTTATTTTAGTACATTTTATGACATTTTATGACATATTTGTCAAAGCAATTCATCATGAATTAAAAAATACCAAATGGCTATTGTGGATATTTAAGAGTATAGCCATGAAGGATTATGTTTTACCCGTGGACTAAATATTTATTTATTTATTTATTTATTAAAACATCTTTTAACAGGATAACATTCAGCTCGCAGGCTGTTTTACATAATGGTCCTGCATAAGGATGGAAAATACAAATACAAACTGACAATAGTAGTTACAAACAAAATAGCAGTTTTATTCAAATGGTAAAAAACGAAAACAACACAAATAGGAAAATTAAGATTAGGGAAAACGAAAAGAGGAAAAAAGATAAAATAATGCAATATGACATTTACATTATGACATTTTACATTTGAATTATATATAACAATGAAGTTAATAAACATTTTATGTCGAGATTAAGCCCAGTGAATTGTGAATATGGTTTATATTGCATAATTATAAAAGATAAATATCAAATTTAGGACGCAATGTAGGTATTTGAAATTTCTAGGTAATTGGGTTAGCAATAATTATAGTTATTGCATATAATGTTGTAGTAGTGAGGAGAAACGGCAGTGAACAAATGTTATCCATTAAAGGAACATTTGTTATATTGATATTTAAACATCTCTACTGAATTGGCATTTTGGATATCATTGGGAAGCTTATTCCAATTAACCGCTCCAGCAAACTTAAAAGATTGTTTGAATAAAGTTACGTTGGGTTTTGGCAATACTACATTAAGGGAGTTTGCATTTCTTGTGTTTAGGCCATGGCGGTCGAAATACATTTCTATTTCATTCGATAAACGAGGTGGAGCAATGCCCCTTATACGTTTAAACATAAGCATAGCCAGAAAATAATCACGGCGCTGATCAATAGTTTGCCAGGACAGTTTTTTATGCCTCCGCCACCGAAGGTGGTGCCGGAGGCATCATGTTTTCGGGTTGTCCGTCCGTACGTCCGTCCGTCCGTCCGTCCGTACGTCCCGTTTGACCGTTATCACAATATCTCAAGAACCATTTAAGATTTAAACTTAAGACTCGGGAATAGTATTTATCACCATAGGAAGACGATCTGATTAGATTTTGGAGTACGTAGGTCAAAGGTCACAGGTCACAGAGGTCAACTTATGAAATTCCTTGTATTGAGTTTGTTAGCGCGATATCTCAAGAACCATTTGAGATTTAAACTTCAAACTTAAGGATAGTATGTATCACCATAGGAAGACGATCTGATTAGATTTTGGAGCACGTATGTCAAAGGTCAAGGGTCACAGAGGTCAACTTATGAAATTCCATACATTGAGATTGTTATCATGATATCTCAAGAACCACTGGAGATTTAAACTTCAAACTTAGTGATAGTGTGTATCACTATAGGAAAACAATCTGATTACATTTTGGGTCACGAGGTCAAAGGTCAAAGGTCACAGGGCTCATTATGTATGCAAAAACAGCTTGTGATCGCGTTATCTGAACAACCGATTGATGGATTCCTGCCAAACTTTGGTCATGTATGTATCTTGCAGAGCTGATGAACTGATTAGATTTTGGGGTCACGAGGTCAAAGGTCAAAGGTCACAGGGCTCATTATGTATGCAAAAACAGCTTGTGATCGCGTTATCTGAAGAACCGATTGATGGATTCCTGCCAAACTTTGGTCATGTATGTATCTTGCAAAGCCAATGAACTGATTAGATTTTGGGGTCACGAGGTCAAAGGTCACAGCGCACATTGTGTATGCAAAAACAGCTCGTGATCGCCTTATCTCAAGAACCGATTGATGGATTCCTGCCAAACTTAGGTCATGTATGTTACTTGCAGAGCTGATGAACTGATTAGATTTTGGGGTCATGAGGTAAAGGTCAAGGTCATGCGGCTCATTATGTATGCAAAAATAGCTTGTGATCGTATTATCATTAGAACAGATTGATGGATTCCTGCCAAACTTAGATCATTTATGTATCTTGCAGAGCCAATGAATGGTTCATAAGATCAAAGGTCATGGGCTCATTATGTATGCAAAAATAGCTTGTGGACGCATTCTCATTAGAACTGACAGATGGATTACTATTTAACTCAGGAAATCTTGCAGAGCCAATGAACTGAGTAGATTTTAGGGTCATGAGGTCAAAGATCAAAGGGTCATATATGTATATGAGAAATTGCTTGTAATCACGATATTCTGAGAACATGTTAATGGATTACAATTGAACTTGAATTTGAAAAATTTCTTCCGTTTCGGTTTGTAAAATTGCTCTATGACGGAGGCATCATTTTCGACTGCGCGCAGTCGAATTCCATCTAGTTATCAATGTGTTGCCGCTTGCAAGTTCATAGTCAAAGATACCAGTTACATATCTAGCAGCTCTTTTCTGTAATCTCTGAAGGGGCAGCTTGTAGCTGGCTGGGCAATTCCCCCATACAGATATTGCATAGTCTTTACAGGGTTGGATTACACACTTATAAAGGGTGTTCAATAGTTCTGGGATTACGAATTACTCAGCTTTCCTAGAGAATAGATTTTATAGGCAATAGATTTACATAAGTCTCTTAAATATACATTCCATTTCAAATTTTCATCAATCACTATACCTAAATATCTTATAGATTTTACCTGTTCGATCAGTTCATCTTTTATGTATATATTTAATACTTCAGAGGATCTTAATTTTATTAACATTGTTTTGGTTTTACTTGTGTTAATGCGTAATCGATTTTGTTTATACCAATTATTAAGAGCATTAATATCTTTTTGTAATTTCTTTGTAACATCATCTAGCTTACTATCTGCAACAGTGACTACAACATCATCAGCAAATATGTTGCAGACGCCTTCAGTTATATATTCAGATATATCATTTATGAATATAAGAAACAAAATGGGGGCCAGGACACTGCCCTGTGGTACTCCGATAGAAAGCTCTCTTGTACCAGATAATTTTCCTTTGGAGTATACCACTTGCTTCCTATTACTTATGGAATAAATGAAAACAGGCTCATATGGTTCATAAACTACTTATTTTTCAAGTTTGAATAGAAGAAGCTCGTGATCAACACAATCAAAACATTTAGAGATGTCTAGAAAGCATGCACCAACCATTTCTTTCGTATTTAAGGCTTCGTAGAAGTCGTCTATGACACGATGTAAGCATGTTACAGTTGAATGTTTTGGAAGAAAGGCGTATTGATCGACATTAATCATATCATGTTTTTGAAGGTAGGCAAGTAACTGTACTTGTACTTCCTTTTCTATAATTTTGGGAATATGACTAGCAACCGAAATTGGTCGATAATTTGTTTTTTCATTTGTTGAGCCTTTTCCTTTGAAAATCGGTGTGGTACGTGCAATCTTCCAATCATCAGGTACTATTCCCGTATCCTGAATTGCATTAAAGATGACACATAGGGATTGAGCAATATATGGTGCAGCTAATTTGAGTAATTTAGTGTCAAAGTCTAAGACATCTCTTTCTATAATTAGACAAGCAAAAATGCATTATTTAATGGGGATTGTTCATAATATATTAAGAGCTTGTTCATACGTAGAATCTGCAATGACTTGATTATATTTAACGTATATATATATATATACATATATTTTACTAAAGGCGTCATTAGAGGGACATTGGAGTGAAAAAATGAGTCATTGAATAGACATTGTCATTGGGAGGACAATTTGGTGTCCTCTTAACGTTTTTTACGATTTATTTCTCATAGAAGGCCCAATTTTGTTATATATCTCTCTCTATATATGTAATTTACTAAAGGTGTCATTGGAGGGACATTTGGAGTGAAAAAATGAGTCATTAAGTAGACATTAGGATTAGGGTTAGAGTTAGGTTTAGCGTTATGTTTTAGGGTTAGGGTTAGGGTTAGGATTTTTATGATGTCCACTTAATGTACCATGTAGGGTTATATATGTATAGAGAGAGAGAGAGAGGGGGAGGGGGAGGCAGGCAGACAGACAGAGGCAATTGAGATACCTTTAGAACAGGAATATCACATAGGCCTACAGCTAGCCAATCTCCTAGACCTAAATTTGATTAATCCTAAATTATAGAACGAAATGCACGAAAATGAAATTGGTGGACACATAAAGGTCATTCGACTGTCATTTAAAGGATATTTTATTATACATTTTGAAATTTATATCAATGATCATTGTCTAAGAATAGATGGACAATGCGTTATACAGATGTAGGTAACGCACATTATGACATACTCTGACCGAGCAAGAATCGAACTCAGAATTTATTTATTTATTTATTTATTTCTGATGTTTATACAGGGTGGCACATATCACCAATTTGGTGGTCTTCCATGAGGCCCTGTTTGGTAATAATAAAACAAATAACAGCATCAACAAAAAAATAGATAAATACTCAAGCATTTTTTTTCTTCTTTTTACCTCTTCAGAGGGACTTTATTGTTCCATTTCAAAATACATATATATTATTTACAAAAAAAGTAAAATGAAACATATGAATTAAATACAAGGTCAACATAATTTCTTAAAATGATCATTTTAACATTTCTAATACTTTCTTAACTTCTTCGTTATCGAAGTATCTTATATTTTCTTTGTATTTCAAATAACATTTTAAAGATGAAATAAAATTATTTATTAACCTCTTTGGATTGGTTGGTACTTCCCCAAAGTTCCGCTTTACGTAGTCTTAGTATATAACCAGTTGAGCATAATTGATCAAAAAATTAACGTAAAGTAAATTTTCTTTTATCTATTTTATATCCAATCAATAACATTTTCATATCAATTTCAATTTCTATTTGAAAAATGAAATATATAATTCTTGAGATAATTTTCCAGAAAACTCTTAATTTCTTGCAACGAAATATAAAATGTTCAATAGTTTCTTTTTCTCGACAAATTTCACATTCGTTGGATTGTACGATTTTCCATATAAAAAGATTGTCTTTAGATGGCAATATTCTATGAATTAATTTGAAATTATATTGTTTAATATCATTGTCTCTTATCTTATTAAATTTGAACTGAAATACATCTTTCCAAACAAATGTTTCTGGTAGGCCTAAAATATTTTGCCAGAAAAGGAAACCAATTTTTTCTTTTTTCCTTTCTAGCATTAAATTATAGTAACTTTTCGCTGTAGTAAATTCAATGTTTATAACATCTAAAGTTGTCTCAATGTACATTGTTTGAATGAGACTTGAAGCTTTGTTTAAACGTAAATTTTGTGACCAATATTTTGGGAATGCTTTTTTTAATTTTGACATTTTGAATAAAAACAACAGGTTTTTTACATCAAAATGGTTATTGAATAGAGAGTTATCTATCCATGTACCTTGATTTATAACATGTTTGATTTGAAAAATTCCTTTTTTTTTCCACGATGGGAAATACAGAGGTTTATTATCAATTACAATATTACTATTATTCCAAAGTATTTCACTGGGAATATCTTTTACTTCAAATTTATTTACATATCGAATTTCTGACCATGTGCAAAGCAAATCCATATAAAACATTGGTAAATTTCTTTCTTTACATATCATTTTCATGTGTTTAATATGACAATTATACTGAAAACATAACGACATCCCGCCAAATCTTTCAGTCCAAAATGAAAATAATGTCTTCCACATTGCATCATCTGCATTAAAAAACTTATATATCCATGATAATCTAAGTGAATTAGCTTTCAAAATCAAATCAACCATACCAAGCCCCCCTTCTCTTTCTGACTTGATACAAACATTCCGTTTTACTTTTTCACGTTTAGAATTCCATATAAATGTATATATAGTCCTATGTAAAGCCTTGCATTTATGAATATGCATTGAGACAGCTGTGCCTAAATAGACGAGCTGAGGAATTATCAAACATTTTAATATTATTATTTTTCCATAACAGGTCAGTCGTCTCATTTTCCACGTCTTAAGAATATTATTGATTTTTTCAACTTTCCCCTCCCAATTCATACTGCTTACATATTTATAATTTTTACCAACGTAAACACCCAAATGTTTAATTGGTTCTTCTGTAAATTCAATATCATATTTTGTCGTATCTAATTCTTTAATTTTCATTACTTTTGTTTTATTCCAATTAATATTTGGACCTGCAAAGTATTCAAAATCGTCTAACTCCTTCATAACATTATCTACTGATTCCATTGAATTAACAAATAATGTGGTATCATCTGCGAATTGTGTTATCTTTACTTCACTAACCCTCTGAACTTCTATATCTTTGGTTGTAATATTTATCCCTCTTATTGTATCGTTTTCTCGAATTTTATTTGCTAATATTTCTGCCACTAATATAAATAACGAAGCTGATACTGGGCAGCCTTGACGAACGCCCTTTTGAATATAAAATGTTTCAGATAGCCACCCATGCTGTGACACCCTACCATGGGCATTTGTGTATAGAGCTTTAATCCATCCTATAAAGGAAACTTTGAAATGCATACGTTTCAATGTCTCAATAAGAAATGGGTGATTTACATTATCAAACGCCTTTTTGAAATCTAAAAATAAAATGATACCGTCAATATTTGCTAATTTACAATAATCAATAACATCTTGTACAAGTCTTATGTTTTCACTTGCCATTCGACCCTTTACAAAACCTCTCTGATCGGCCGATATTATACTTGGCATATTATTTGGTTGTAGCCGTATTGACAAAACACGTGCTGCAATTTTATAATCTATATTAAGGAGAGAAATCGGTCGCCAATTATCAAGAGAACCCTTGTTGCCCTTTTTATACAAAAGAGTAAGAATTGAAAATAATATCGCTAGTGATATTCGTTTGTCTCGCAATGTAGTCAATAAGGAATCTAAAAGTTCACGAGTAAGAATTGATTGACCTTGTGTGAACGAGAGCCCTTGCCTCTCATACCCTTCGTTTAAACTATTTATCACCATGTCCTTTATCTGTTCCCAAAAACATTTATAGAATTCAACACTTAGACCGTCACTCCCAGGTGACTTATTTAAATTCATAGTAGACAATGCTTTCCAACATTCCGTCTCTTTTAACAGACCTTCACAGCTCTCGGCTTCCTCTTCTGTCAAACACTTCATGTTTACATTTCTGAAATAATCATCATAATTTGCTCCACTTTCTTCTGTCTTACTATACAGTGCGTCCCAGAAAAAACGAAACCGAGAAGTATCGATGTTTTATCATAACTTAATCACAACCATAATTAATGAATGATACATATTTGGAAAGCTTAGAGTCTCCTCTTTCAATTGATGCTACTCAGATGATGCATATTTCACGCATGAGTGAGTAAAAGCAATTTGAAGGAAGGAAACCAAAAAGACATTTAGCGGGCGGTATCTGAATTTCGAAGAAAAATTCACATTTCTAGAAAGTTGAGTTTCTGCCCTTTCATATGACACCTCAATCAGGAAAAATGAGCGAGGAATAACAAAGTTCTGTTTGTTTAAAGTAGCCTTTACATTTTCATAATTTTAACAAACGAATTCGTTTTCACTGGGTGCCTGCCGTAGCAAAAAGCAGATTTGACAAAAGACTTAACTCCGTTTCGTTGACAATCAGCCATGCATGAAGACTCTCGTCTACGGTTGATTGTCAACGAAACGGAGTTAAGTCTTTTGTTAATTTCGTTTATTGCTACGGCAGGCACCCAGTGAAAACGAATTCGTTTGTTAAAATTATGAAAATGTAAGGGCTACTTTAAACAAACAGAACTTTGTCATTCCTCGCTCATTTTTCCTGATTGAGGTGTCATATGAAAGGGCAGAAACTCAACTTTCTAGAAATGTGAATTTTTCTTCGAAATTCAGATATCGCCCGCCAAATGTCTTTTTGGTTTCCTTCCTTCAAATTGCTTTTAATCACTCATGCGTGAAATATGCATCATCTGAGTAGCATCAACTGAAAGAGGAGACTCTAAGCTTTCCAAATATGTATCATTCATTAATTATAGTTGTGATTAAGTTACGATAGAACATCGATACTTCTCGGTTTCGTTTTTTCTGGGACGCACTGTACATCATCTTATAAAATTGTTGAATCTCTTTTAAAATATCTTCAATGTTCACAATTCTGTTACCATCTTTCTCTATATAGTGTAACTCTTTCTTTTTTCCTCTTTGTTTCTCAAGCTGTAAAAAATACTTTGTACATTTTTCACCCTGTTCTAGCCATTTTTCTCTTGATCTGACATAAGCTCCTTTACATTTCATAGTATACCATTTGTCTAGCTCTCGTTTTAGGTTATCTAGTTTTTCTTTATTAGTATATCATTTAAATGTTCATCTTCTACTGAACACAATTGTCTTAATTCCTTTTCCATTTTCACATAATGCCGTTTCATTTTTGTTTGTTTTAATCTTGCGTAACTTATACTATATTCTTTTAATTTAAACTTACCAACTTCCCACTGTAGTTGTTTACTCATAGTACTTGTTTCAATCTTAATCTTCCGTATCAAGTCTTTAACATTTTGTACATACATATTATCATCCAGCAACAAATTATTTAACTTCCAATAACCTTTTCCCCTTTTCTCTTGGGATACTTTGATTTTCAAAGATATTGCATTGTGGTCATATTTTAAACATGGTCGAATATCTGTCGAAAAAAACTGAACATTTAAAATATTTTGTTATTAACCAATAGTCCAGACGAGAGTATATTTTTAATGATAACTGTCGCCAAGTAAACTATTTCTTGTCTGGAAACAAATTCCTCCACAGGGGCGGATCTAGCTTTTTGCTAAGGGGGGGGTTTGACCAAAATAATGACGATGCGGAGCATCGTCCACGAGCCGCGAAGCGGCGAGCCGATTTTTTTGTGGGTGTTTATTTGAACCCCGTAAGTGATGTTTTCCTGGCATCTATTAACACAATGGAGACCATAAAAAGCAGTGCATGATAACGTCTTTTTAAATCAAGTAACAGTTAAATAAAATAATGACGATGCGGAGCATCGTCCACGAGCCGCGAAGCGGCGAGCCGATTTTTTTTTGGGGTGTTTATTTGAACCCCGTAAGTGATGTTTTCCTGGCATCTATTAACACAATGGAGACCATAAAAAGCAGTGCATGATAACGTCTTTTTAAATCAAGTAACAGTTAAATACACAGTTATATCCAGAGTTATCATGTGTTTGGTTAAGTTACCAGATGAGTTGAATATCTTCTCACAATATTTGCACTTGAAAGGGTTTCTCTCCAGCGTGCGTTCTTTTTTCTTTCTTTTTTTCTTTTTTTTCTCTTTTTTTTCCCTTTTTTTTTTTTTTTTTTTTTTTTTTGGGCCGCCCAAGGGGGGGGTTTAAACCCCCTAAACCCCCCCCGTAGATCCGCGCCTGCTCCATATATCTAAAAGCTTATTTCTTGTTTGGAAGGATTTAAAGTACTTTTTGGGTAAATATGCGTGAGATATCCCGTAAGTATCTAGGGTTCTGTTCTGCACACAAGCATATAAATAGGTAAAATACAAATTAATTGGTATCCCCATGAAATAACTGATCTTTCAAGAATCATCCTTGATCATTTACAAGAAATAGGTGAATGGCAATTTCAAATTAAATAATTTTTTTAAAAACGTTCAATTTAATAATCTCATATACCTTAACGAACGGGATACCAAAATTGTTATATACATATTTACATTCAATTGCTCTTTAACTAATACACTTCGGTTGTTTACAAGATAGCTGAAAATGGATACATTACATGTATGAATACATGATATAACGATATCCATGTCAACCAAATTTCATAATTTGCAAATAGGAAAAAAATGGTTAGCTTCGCACGAAACCCCCCAAAGTTCACTTACACGTCATCTACCGATAACAGGGCTTTTAGAGCGTGTTTAAAACTGTTCAAAGTAGGAATCTCTCATATGAGACCTAAAAGCCTTGACTAATATCCCACTGATCAATCAGCAAACCTTTATATCAACCTCAAATAAACAAAAAATAAAAAATGCATTACATGCACTGGTCGAATGGAGATGTTAGTTGGTCTAGCGGTACGTTCACTTGGTCAGACCTCTACCTTCGCCTATACAAACTGTCACACGGGCGGACCCCGGTTCAAAACTGGATCACATGTTTCGGATCAGTGGTGACGTTATTAAAAGGTCGTTCCCCAGACGTAGATATTCATATCTGATTGAAACACGTCAGTAAAAACCCAATTACACACTTCTTATTTTTTGTTAGTGTCCTTATAGTCAGATTACTGACTTTTCATTATCTTCTATGCTGTCTATTGCGATTCATATTTCGATTTGTATGCACACATCATTTGGCGCCATCCTATTTACAAGAAAGTTTAATTAAAGTAAGTGACATTCATCAGCATAATACGAGACAGGCAGTTGAAGGTTTACTTTCTGTGCCAAAGTATAAAACGGAATGCTTTAAACATAGCCCCTCGTTTCTTCAATTATAGCATGGAATCAGTTGGACAGATCATTGAGAATGGCAAGCTCTGTGAACACCTTTAAATACATGTTCAAACAATCTTACATTATCGATTCCCAATGAGGTAAAATGACAAGAGGAATTTTGTTTAGTGTATGTTTTCTTAGCACTGAATGTAGGACGATATAATGCTTTTCAAACTTAAGAATGATTTCATATAATGTATTATTAGGCCAAGAGCATTAGTTTTAACATGGACATTTTCCATAACAAGCTGATTTTTTCAGGATAGGTCCAGGAATATGTCTAGAATAACATACTAAAAGTCCTCATGAATCCTCCTTGAGCGTTTTCCGCAATCAAAGATGGCGTCCAAAATGGCCGCCATTTCCTAAATTTCTTATAGCTTTGCAACTAGATAACCCAAATACAAAATTTAAATGTCTAAATATATGTTTTTTAGCATAAGGAACTCATTAAAATACATGTTGATAAATTTTGAAACACACAAGTAGCTTTAAACCACTTTAGCCCATCCCGAAATCCAAAATGGCCCCCAAAATTGCCGCCATTTCCTGTATTTCTTATAACTGTGCAACTAGATAACCCAAATACCAAATTTAATTGTCTAAATATATGTTTTTCAGCATAAGGAACTCAACCAAATACTTATTAACACAATTTAAAACACACAAGTAGCAGTAAAACCACTTGAGCCCTTCCCGAAATCTAAATTGGCACCCCAAATGGCCACCATTTCCAATTTTATCTCATTGTATTAAAGTAGATAGGTTATGAATGCAATCAAATGTCTATACTAGAAAAGCACCATTGTAATACATATCAGTACAAATAAACCTTTCAATAACTAAATACTTCTTATGCATAAAGTATACACACACACACCCACCAACATACACATATGGCTGCTTCCACCATCCTCAACAATAGGGACTTTTAGATTGAGTGGACGAGAACACGACGAACGCCGACTGATCATGCGTGTCAACGTACTTAACTGCCCATGTTGACTACAATTAGAAATCTTTTAGATTGCACTCAATGATATACATGCATGCAGAAAGTAACACTATGAACATCACAGACAAAGAAAGAGGACAAAATATCCAGTTCCTCATTCTACCCTCAACAAAAGAACATCCCTTCACTGCTATTATGTAAAAATGTGTAGAACAGGTGATTATGCATGTGACACCTGTTCTACACATTTTTTACATAATAGCAGGGAAGGGATGTTCCTTTGTCTACCTGTGGAACTGTATATGTTATGCGCACGCGGCATAGCTAGTACCTTGAGCATGTAAAGGCGCTATATAAATATCAATATGTACTAGATTTAGGAAAATCAAGGTTGACGCATTCTCGATCATCGACTGAGACGACGTAACGCATGCGCAGTGCCTTAAAATGACGTCACACGTTGCAGTCAAAGCTGTTGACGTGCAAATCTAAAAGTCCCTAATATCAGACTGACAGTGTGCAATCATGAAGAGTATTCAACATTAGATGGAATTGAAAATGGAGACACATTAGTACCAAGGTCGCTAAAGCATTTTATACATAATGACTGTAGATAGGTGCGGTATGGATGTTGCTTTGCTGCAGCACTAGTTGGAGGTAGACTTTCTAACTGAAAGGATGAACTCAGAGAACTGCGACCAATCGCCCGTTTGTATGCAGTGTGACGGTAGTCATCAAGATATTCAAAACTGCTGGCCGCATAAAGGCTTCCCAGCTCTTTTTTTAACCTCGTCATGGTGCTTCCACTGCGAATGTATCAAGCAAATCATAGTCAATTTTCTTGTGGACCATATTGCCGAAACCGTATTACACCCTGTCACAGCATAAAGACACATCAGGCGATTTCTAATGACAAAACCTGCGTCTATGAACAAGGGAAGGGGCACCTTGAGACACAATGCAGGCTTCAGTCATCCGCCTGGGTGGGAGTCGAACCTGGGATCTTTGGTTCGACAGACGGACGCTTTACCGACTGAGTCAACTCGCCTCCTGCATAGGTTGACAGTTGTGGCCAAACAACTGATTGCAGCAAGCGACCACCATCTTAAACAAAGATACCATTTCTGGCAGGTTGGATTGCTTGGTGAACGAATTCAGCAGGAGACCTAGAGAACTCTTTGTTGGCTTTCGCATCACCCCACCTCTGAAAGGGAAAGTGCCTGTGTGCAAAGAACTAATCCATCTCAGTGTTGTTATTCAGGAAACATGTGATTCTGTTGAACAGTAGTGTTGGGTTGACTTTTTAATATGTGCTTTGTCCCCTGATTTTCTCTCTCTTACTCTTGGCACCAATGGTCTTAACTTGTCCTTACGATGTACGTAGCTTGATATCTGTAAACTTCCTTCCATGCATTTGTTTCGGATGCCGCTACTAGGCCGATTCGTACAGGTTAATGACAATTAACAGATGAGCCAGAGACGATGCCAGTTGACAAGGAGACCAGGCAATTAGTATCAAATCCAACAAAATGATGATATGTGCCTGCAACCATCAAACAAAGATACATCTATCTTTATTGTCTCTTGACCTGGTACTTTGCTGTATGTCTTTATGCTGCTCTGATGTACCAGTGTGTACTCCGGTGAACTGTTCCAGTTCATCACAGGTATGAACACAGCGAGGAAGTGCATTAACCCACTTAGCCAATGTACTGTCTGTGATTCCACGTCCACGAGTCATTTCTCTAGATGTTTTCAGCTGCCGCATCAGGAAATTTTCAATGGTCTGATCAGAGGAGTTTCCACCCCAGAATGAATCCACATGGCGGATGGTGAATTATCACTTTTCTGCGACTTGTGTATATTCATTTCCTGGCATGGTTTGCTCTAGAGCTTCCATCTGTTGTAAATATAACCTGGCAGATTGACATAGGGAAGATGTCCAGCCTGCAGCATGGAAATGTTGTATCATTTCCCTCACACAGCTGAGATGGTCCCCTGTCCTTTCAGCTGGAATGAAACATTGCAGAAGAGACACATAATTGTCGGATATACTGCAACCAAAGTTATCCTATCCTACTTTGTCCTGCTGCCCGGCAATGAGTTGTGAAATGATCTGACTTTAACTGTTTGACACACTCCTTCTCAGGTACATCAGTCACCTTCGTGTCCTGGTTGAGGAGTGCACCATACATATTTGCTAAATGGTCCTTATCTATGCTGTCTAAGATGCCAGGTTTACCCATCAACAGGCCAATGAGGGCAGCTGAAGTAAGAATTTGAGCACGAAGAGAAGGGGAAAATGCATGACCAGATTGCATATGTATGACAGACCCTTTGGCGTACACTGTCTCCCATAGCTCTGCAAGCACACTTCCGCCCATGACATGGCCTATATGCTGCCAAGATATGACATGAGGAGGTGAAATCCACCAAGACGGACAATTACTTTTCCTAGGTCTTGAGAAGAAGCTACAATCTCTGCTGCCTTGATGTACGAGGGCTGGTTAAAATGTTACTGCACATATTCTTAAGTTATGTTTTCACATTGTGAATGTGCAAAGTATAGTGCCGTGTAGATGGTACTCGGATAAAAGGGGTCTAAATTTATGAAGGGCAGAGTTTCAATTCTCGTACTAGTCACTCTGCATGGCTACTTTCATGAAACCACTCCATGAAGGACATGTTGCTCAAGATGTCTATCTGTTCACGTGAGCCACACTTCGGTGTTTATACACAGCTATTCCAACAATATTGGCGACAGAAATGACCTGGTCTACTAGCAGTGATGATACGGCATGTGCTATTGAGGTGCATTTCCTGTTTGAAACCGTGTGACTTTTGCCTTTGCGACATTGGTACTAATGTGTCTCCATTTTCAGTTCCATCTAACCCGGGCATCTGACGTTGAGTACTCTTCACGGTTGCACACTGTCAGTCTGATGTTGTTGAGGATGATGGAAGCAGCCATATGTGTGCATGTGTGTGTGTGTGTGTATGTGGGTGGGTGTGTGTATACTTTATGTATAAGAAGTATTTAGTTATTTATTGAAAGGTTTATTTGTACTGATATGTATTTCAATGGTGCTTTTCTAGTATAGACATTTGATTGCATTCATAACTTATCTACTTTAATACAATGAGATAAAATTGGAAATGGTGGCCATTTGGGGTGCCAATTTAGATTTCGGGAAGGGCTCAAGTGGTTTTACTGCTACTTGTGTGTTTTAAATTGTGTTAATAAGTATTTGGTTGAGTTCCTTATGCTGAAAAACATATATTTAGACAATTAAATTTGGTATTTGGGTTATCTAGTTGCACAGTTATAAGAAATACAGGAAATGGCGGCAATTTGGGGGCCATTTTGATTTCGGGATGGGCTAAAGTGGTTTAAAGCTACTTGTGTGTTTCAAAATTTATCAACATGTATTTTAATGAGTTCCTTATGCTAAAAAACATATATTTAGACATTTAAATTTTGTATTTGGGTTATCTAGTTGCAAAGCTATAAGAAATTTAGGAAATGGCGGCCATTTTGGACGCCATCTTGGATTGCGGAAAACGCTCAAGGAGGATTCATGAGGACTTTTAGTATGTTATTCTAGACATATTCCCGAAGCTATCCTGAAAAAATCAGCTTGTTATGGAAAATGTCCAGGTTGAGGCCTATTTTGACCTAATGCTCTTGCCTATATCAGCTATAAATACATGTGTATTTTTAAGATTATTAAAGAGTGTACATTCAATTGCTATACTAGATTACATGCATTATTTTTTTATATTATCCAGTAATTTACTATCCTGTAATATATTTTTTGTTGTAAATATGTATATAAAAATTGAACTCTCAAAGTATATGTTGCCTTTTTTTCAAGGTCTAATTTTTATCATAACTATACCACAATTATAATTATTAAATGACACATATTTGTAGTGCTTAGATCCTTCTCTTTCATTTGATGCAACTCAAAGTGATGCTTTTTCACGCATGAGTGATTAAAAACAAGTACAATATATCAATAACTCTCGAAATCCACCCGAAATCTTGTCTTTTTCAGGATTTTAATGAGAGGAGGGAAAATTTTGCAAAACGTACGTCGAAAGAGACCGTCTTTCAAGCAGTATATGAATGGATTCACTGCAGAACTCAAATTGGCAATAAAAAAGCTAAGTTCAAAGAGGATGATCTGCCCGACATGACTGATGTCGACGAAGACCCTGAGATAGAACCAGATGCTCGTAGGGAACCAGCCGATGCAGAACATACCCACACAGGCGCGGATCCAGGATTTCTTAGGGGGGGGGGGCCCAACTTTTTTTTTTTTTTTTGAAGTCCCAAAAAAAAATCGCAACGACTCAGCCAGCCGAAAAGTCGCTCAGTGGGGGGGGGGGGGGGGGGGGGGGGGGGGTAAGCGGACACTTTTTTTTTTTTTTGGAAGTCCCAAAAAAAAATCGCAACGACTCAGCCAGCCGAAAAGTCGTTCAGTGGGGGGGGGGGGGGGGGGGGGGGGGGGGGTAGTGAGCACATTTTTTTTTTTTTTGGTCCTCTAAAATTTTTAATTTGCACCCCCCTCCCTTGAGCGCCAGGGGGGGGGGGGGGGGGCCCAACCCCCAAAAAAGGTTCTAAATTTTACATGATTTTTTTCTCAAGGGGGGGGGCCCGGGCCCCCCCGGGGCCCCCCCCCCTGGATCCGCCACTGTACCCACAACAAGGACGGTGGTCTTTGCGGCTTTGAACTGTTGCCGACCTTTGACTTGCCATGCTGGCCGGGGATGCGGAGGTTTCAAATCATTGTTGACTAAATTCGGTTGAATCCGACGCAAGTGGTTGACGGCAATACGGAGAATCCAAATATCAACGTGATCAAAATGACGCCCCCAATCAGTATGGAGCTAGCACTTCCCAGAAGAAAGCTTTGCGCAGACACGGTTTTATAGCTGACCCCAGTGCAGAACTGCGTCAAGGAATCGTCTTTATTGTTCCCCGACTCGATCAACGAAAGATCCCGTAGCTGATCCCTCCGACCCAGGCAACCGCGATCGCGATACACACCCTTTTTGTCGTCACGAAGGGCAACGTAGCGGAGCGGTCTCTTCAACGCAAGCAGACGGTCTGCAGTAATAAGAACAATATGTGCCATCGAAACAACGAAGACGACGTACACCCAGACTGTAAAGTATCCCGATTTAGCGACAGAGCAAGTGATCTCGTCTTGTACCACCCGGCTGTAGAGCTCGAGCGGCGTTGCTATATGAGACCAATGCAGAGATCGGAGACGGCTAGACTGGTAAAAATGATGTAACTTTGTGTTCGGAGCCTGGGCTCCTTGTAGGCAGCCACGATGACCATGGTATTGCCGAAAACGATTATGAATATGAGAGGGATAAAAGAAGATCAATACGAGAGCTTGGTGAAGAGGCGGGTTGTTCAATGCATACGCGGTAGATTCAGGGGAACTTGTAGAAGCCATTTTGTTCATTTCTGAATAATGTTGAAGTCTTTGGTAACCAAAAAGCGTGGGTTGCGTATGCCCACATGCAACGAATTTGGTTTCCACCACTTTGATATAATAATTTTTGCAACATGGACACCTAAAAGATGATGTTGCAATTCATTATTCTGTATCGATCGAAGTTCCAGCAGAAGGATTATCGATGTTCTTCAATTTTTATTAGAAAAATAGGGTATAAAACAATTTCATAGTGAATCCGCATAACATAAATAGAGCTATATATCAACATCTGCTGTAAAGAAGAATCAAGACGTTTCTTTTCATTGCACTCGATATCCATCCATAGTTTAATTGATCTTTTTACAATTCACTTCCATTTACTGCATATTTCTTGCAAGTAGGAAAAGCTATCACAATGAGCAGACAATGAACCGCTTCAAATACATGGTCTTGTGACATCTCCAGTAGATATGAAATGACTCGGTTCATTTTCGTAACGGAAACAAGAGTCGACGAATCACCTTTGTATAAGTCGTTTGAAGGGAAACATCGCCCCCATCGACCTCCCACGTAGATACACTAGAGAGACGTGAAAGACAATAGTTGCAAACATTAATCATAATAGAAGCAGACCACAGCACAGTTTGCGTAAGTGGTATCGAAATCCGCAATCAGCGGAAGTTAAACACCTAATAGACCGATCCACTCAATCCATGGCCCCTCCTGAATTAATCGGAAGCAATTACTTCCATTAAATTCATCGTAAGCTGTGTGTTTTAATAGAGAGAGAGTGTTTGTCGTGGTGCATGATAATGAATTCGATGTTTCGCATTAGCCCACTCGATGTAATGATGCAAACAGATAAAAGAGTATGAACCAGCATTCACTCCGGCAATAATTATTGTCTCATGCAGGTTTCATTTCGTCAACCTGAGATATAGGGGTAGGGCTATAGGCTGGCGTTCAGGTTCAATGTTAGGTTTAGGTA
>JAVYIG010017788.1:0-24272 GCA_035222895.1 Strongylocentrotus droebachiensis | reverse complement strand
TCCTGTCGCATAGCAACCTGACAAACATCATCTTCTCTCTCTCCATCCTGACCAGTCTCTGTCTTAATGAGGAGCTAGGAGACAAGGTAAAAATTTAAAGAAAAATTAGTCGAAAACTTGCGCTGGAGTCAATATAAAGAGAAACAGAAGGGATTGATATTTTAATCACGACCAGTAATCTGAATTATATTTCACCTAGGGTCATGTTAAAAGGCACCAAATCCTCTTAAAGGATGTGGGAAGAGTGGAAGGAGTAGACTTAGAGGGAGACCCAGAATAAACTGGGAAGAGAATGTCGAGAACTGGAGTGGACTAAAACTGCAAGAGTGCTCCAGAATAGCAGAAGATAGAGTGACATGGAGAGATGTTGCATTAATCCTCCGAACCGGGAGAAGATACTTAGATAGATAGATAATGTCATAATGGTACTGTCACTACTGTGGTATATGTACATATAGACAAGTACCAGCAATGACTTTGGCATAAATTTCTGAGTAACTTATAACATTGTATTATAATCTTGAAGACATCTTTCACAATGTTTCGAGGGTTTACCAACTACTAAATGGCCATGGAACAAATTTTAAGAATAATTGAAAAATTGGTCCTGTGACTACTAATTTTTTGTTGTTGACATTGTTACAAATATAAATAATGAAAGAAAGAAAAATCGTTGTGTACATTATCAGTAACTCTCTGAGCTTCTATCTGTACTTTGTCTTTCAGCTCTTCAATGCCAGGAATATCAATCAGACATTTCAGCTTATCTTTAACATCCTGATCAACGGTGATGGGGGTCGTGACCCGTCGCTATGCTGTTGACCTTTTCATTGACCTTCTGAAAGTAATAGGATACAGCAGAGCCTACTTTTGTAAGTTCACTCAATTGACAAAGAAATGTGTAGGATTTGTTGTTTGGCTGTAAGAGAGGCCTAGATAATTTTGAAACATACTTATAGATCAATTTTGTGTTTAGTGTGTAATTGCACAAATTAGCCACTTCGGGTATAGTAATAATGATAATGATAATACTAAGAAATAAAGAATAGTAATAATAATAGTGGGTTGTGATATTCTTTGTGTCTGCCACTTCTGGGGCCTCCACAATTATTACCCAAACGTTAGTACTTCAAGGAATTAATTCCTGCCTGGTACCCTTTTACCCCACTGGATCGTAAGGATGGAGTGTGGCAAATGTAGATTAATTTCATGCCAAAGGATATTAGTGCCACGGCCGGACTCAAACCACAAACCATGTGATCCACAGTCCAGTGACGTATCCACTAGACCATGAAACCTCCACATTAACAGACAGCAAGTCATACCACTAGTGTATTAAAGGAGAGTCCCAAATAGGCCTATCAAACTCATTTACTGCTCTGAAAATGATAAACATATATCAAATACATGTGTAGTAATACATTATAAATATAAATCAATGACTTCTGTAAGTTTTATTGTGGCTATTGTTTACGGTCATCTATTTTGATGGTTTACATTTGTTATTGTTATGATATTATTATCTGTAGGTTTGAGCATTTCCAGCTTGTGTTATGCATAGAGTATTAGGATTGCTGCCAACACAAGATGAAGAGTCAGTTTGCAAAGTAAGTATTTGGAAATTATTTTGTTTAGGTTACTTAATCCACTTCTACATCTAGGCAACCATACAGCTAATACATTCTTAGTGTCAGTTCAGTTTCAGTTTAGTTTCTTTTATTAAAAAAAACAATACATTAACAAAACATAGCATATTAACAAAACTTTTTATTGCATTTACACTAGATAATTTCGAAAGTAAGTATTTGGAAATAATTGCTAATGTTCCTGCAACCACTTCTATATCTAGGCAAGCGTAGTTCAACTGCACCTAGATTTTATTTGACAGAATCCCCAAATCCTCCACTAAATGTTTTAATTTGATAATGCTCTGTTACATTGCAGCTCATTTCAAACTTTCAAGCCGTCCCTCTTTACATCCCCAACCAACCCTACAAACTCCAATCCGGCAATTCTGACCACAAAACAAGACTAAAACATGTCTAATATGTTGTTTATTGAGCGGCTCCTCATAATTCTTTATCTCGGGATTAATCAATATCTGTAACACGCTCTCCTTATTTCAAACGTATCTCTGTTGGTAGCTCTTTGAGTTGATGTTAACGTTC
The DNA here is from genome assembly GCA_035222895.1 of Strongylocentrotus droebachiensis. NCBI lineage: Eukaryota > Metazoa > Echinodermata > Echinoidea > Camarodonta > Strongylocentrotidae > Strongylocentrotus > Strongylocentrotus droebachiensis. The sequence goes on along the minus strand of JAVYIG010017788.1, from coordinate 22,104 downwards.
TGCTGTGTATCTGATGATAAATATCTTTGCTTTTCCAAACGGGGTTCAGTGAAACTAAATTATCACAAACAGAGCTTTGAGATAAACAAGAGAAAGAGGAAATGAAATAATGAGAACTGGATAAAATATAGGAAAATTGTATTTATATGATTTCACCCTTACCAAATATTAATCTTGTGGAGGATAATACAGGACTGACTTGTATTATTTCCATATTTGTAGCTCTTTGAGTTGATGTTGACGTTCTGCGGGGTATCTGGACTCCGCCCGACGATCTGCCGTAGCATCATGACCTCGCCACAGGTCCAGAGAGGTCAGGAAACCCACCAATCAGAAGCCTTCTTTGCCGTGGTGGAGTGGGGCCTCAAGACCGATCCAGAGTAACAACACGGTCTCAATCCTAGCCCTGGATCTACTACGGGAAGTCTACGAGGTAGGCCAGGAACTCAGTAGAGGTCAAAAGGGACAAATTCTGTTTTAAGGGATTGGGTATCTTTGTTGCAGATTCTGAAACAAAATCCTGGATTTATGTCATGCTGCAATGATAATTATAAAACTTAAGGTGAGTCAGGAACCCCATGAGTTTTACAAGCCCATCGCCTGTCTGATTAGAAACCGTTTTCCTACCGCTTTTCGAATACACTGCAGTCTATTCAGGAAAATGAATAAGTTAAAACCGGTCACTCAAAGATTTTTACTTTTTTGAGGCACTTCATGATCATTTTGAACCGCAATTTTTTTTACGGCTTCAATATTACACCATATCACAGACACTAATAACACGTAAGGCCATGCATCTCAGATGTAACATTGTTAAACGATGCCTTTAATACAACACATTTGTTGAACAAATCACAAATGCAAAAACTATTCTCAAGCATTAGGTACACAAAAAGTTAGAAATTCTCCTAACTCAATTAATTCCTTTGTGCTTCTTCAGACTACAATTGAAAGACACGGTCTCCATATCTTCATTGTAAGGCAGGCACCCACTTCCCTACAATACCCCCATAACTTTTGTACATCTTCTTCATTAGGTGTTATGGTCTAGTGGATAAGTCTCAGGACTGTGAACCACAAGGTACAGGGTTCGAATCCCTGCCACAGTACTCATGTCCTTTGGCAGGACACTTTATTGCATATTTCATGAATGGCAGTTTCACAACTGAATTTCACATGAATTACACAAAGTTGATATATACATTGTAAAAAGTCATGTTACTACTGCCTAAATACCATAAACAATTAAAAGACAGTTAATGAACATAATTTCAACAATAATTTTTATTATGTTTTCAGGAGATGCTAGATTCTGGTCTCGTCACCCAGTTCTCCCCTCGTACCGATGTCACTATCCCCATGGCAACCAGATTAGTCCTACCATTGCAGGAGCTTGAGGGTCCGTTCATCAGACACAAACTCAACAAGATCTCAAGGCTCATGTGTCTACTTATGAATATCCTTTACTTTTCACTTTCAATTTCAATTTCATGTGATTGCAGTTAGGGACCGACTTACATGTATTTGATGAGAGAGAATAAAATGATCCTATAAAATGGTCCTATAAAATGGTCCTATAAATGGTCCTATAAAATGGTCCTATAAAATGGTCCTATAAATGGTCCTATAAAATAGTCCTATAAATGGTCCTATAAAATAGTCCTATAAATGGTCCTATAAATGGTCCTATAAATGGTCCTATAAAATGGTCCTATAACTGAAGGAGCTTGAGGGTCCCTTTATCAAACACAAGCTCAACAAAATCTCAAGGCTCATGAGTCTACTTATGAATATCCTTTACTTTTCACTTTCACTTTCAATAAAGGTAGTCACCGAAGAATCAAAAGTGTTTTGAATTGTTGCAAAATTCATATCATTGCGAAGGGGAAGCCTTACCAGTTTACTGATAAAAAATAACCACTTCCCTCTTCAAATTATGTTTGGGGCCCGCAGTAATCATCTCTCAAATATGTTAATTTGAGATGCAGATTTTTTGCCTTTAGCGGTCCTCAGTAGAGCGTCGAGATTCGTGATGTCACATGCGAGGCACAGCTAGCCACAAAGCAGCATTTTAAACCTTCCATGAAATCTATATGATTTTTGAGCAAATTATTCATGTTTTTCACAAGAAAATCTTTCCATCCATTCATAATGTGTCCATAATTATCAGTTGTCATGAATTTTATTTGGGTGACTATTGGTCATGTGATTGCATTATGAAAGAAACTGTTCGAGTCAAGTGTTCTTTTTTTAGGTACTTGCACATGACTGCAATGTGCTTGCTTCTTTTGTCTTAGGCTTGTTTCAATTCTATACCGATTCTAATAAATCTAAAAATGATAATGAAAATAGAAGTAACCAATAGAATACATATATTCATACTGGTGTATCAGTTTCAATTTGCATCATCAGCATCACAAAAAAATTGCTGTCTCATTTTTGTTTTTGTTTACTGTACATGTACTGTGCTTGCACCACAAGCATCCAAATAAGGTCAAAGCGATTGAAATACGTTAAGCTTATCTTGAGAAAGTCCACAGGAGTGGACCAAAGGTTTACCTACTAAATTTTAAATGGATCTTTTAACAATGTTAAATCTGAGATGCATGGCCCTATGTGTTATCAGTGTATGTGATATGGTGTAATATTGAAGCTTCTAAATGATCATGAAGTGTCTCAAAAAAGTAAAAAATCTTTGAGTGACCGGTTTTACTATGCTCATTTCCCCAATAGACTATAGTGTTATAAAAACCGTTAGGAAAACAGAAAATTTGATTTTGGTTTCCAATCATAAATATCTTCATAATCAGACAGGCGATCGGCTTGTAAAAGTCATGGGGTTCCTTACTGACCTAAAGGTTTATAATTATCATTGCTGAATGAGCTAAATCCAGGATTTTGTTTCAGAATCTGAGGCAATGTTACTGAGTCACTTTAAACTATAATGTTATGATTACCCCAACCAATGAAAGCTTTCTGTAACATTAAGCTTTGTTAAAAATCTCTGATAATCATATTCCTTGACTAAACTCTTTTCACCTCTGAGCCGTGACGAGGGGACAAGGTCGGAGTTGAGTCGGGTCATGACCTTTGACCCCTGTCTGGCCATCGTAGAGCATCAGCTTGATAACAACCAGGTCGGCATGAGCAAGACGACCAGGATGGCTGTAGGAGACTGCGATTGGAGGTGACAATTCTTCCAATGTTTCATTGAAAGCCAGACACGGCACTTATGTCCCTTGGCAAGGCATTAATCTACATTTGCCACTCCATACCCAGGAATTCAATATCAATGCAATTTGATTTTCAGTCAGAGTTAAAGTTGAATTTAAATTCAAAATATATTAATGCAAGATATCCCTGTTCTGCTTTGGATTTGATGCTATTTCTTGTAAAACATTTTATGTTGTATTTTTGTTTTCTAAACAAAGATAGTCAGTTTGAAACCTGTTTCAATTTTCATCTCTTCAGAAAAAAGATGGCTTGTAATCGTCAGTATAGCCCCAAGACACACACACACACATACAGGTTCACATTACCATATTTTCAGGAACCATCATACACTAGTATCTGTTCTTTTTAATTGCTATATGACTTCAAATAACTGTAATCTTATTTCTGTGACAGTGATGCAGGTGTTGGAACGATTCTTCACATTGTGGATGTGATGGTGACTCTGCAATCAAATGTACCACAGATAAAGAACACACTGGTACAAATCTTGCAGGTAAGTTGTTTGGTTAAGGTTGGGACAAAAAGACATACTAGACAGAGAGCAAGAAAAGAGTGGAAGGGAGAGAAGAAGGGGGGGGGGAGGGGCAAGAGAAGTGAAGGACATACAGAGAGAGAGAGAGAGAGAGAGAGAGAGAGAGAGAGGAGAGAGAGAGAGAAGAATGGAAGCAAGAGGTCAAGGGGAGAATTGAGAGAAAAACATGAATTTCATTCAGTGAAAAAGTAGAGAGAGAGAGAGAGAGAAAGTGACACCTGTCTCTAAAGACCACCCAAGGGAGAAAGGAAAAGTGGTCTTTACAGGTTTCTTTATGTTTCAATGAGAAACCATTTTCAAGGGAAACAACAAATGTGGTCTCTGTAGACAGGTGGTCTTTTTATAAAGGTGGTCGCTAAAGCAGGTTTGACTGTATTTATTGGCTATTTATTGTTATTGTTATCGTTATCTGTCTCCTTACAGGACCCCAGATTGGTTCCGTTCATGGCCCATGGTCTAAGTTCTAGGGACAGGGAGAGAGTCCATGTCAGTTTGAAGCTCATCAGGGCAGCTTCGACTCTACAAGACTTCCCCACAATCATGTGAGTATCAACCAACCAGTGATCCATTCATTCAATCAATTAACCAGTGAACTAGTCAATAAACCAGTGAATTGATCAATCACTCAACTTTATAGCCTTCGGACAATCAATAAATCAGCAAAAGAGTCATTGAATCTATAAAAAATAATTTTAATAAATAAGCATTTCTATAGCGCCGTCTATCTAGAAATTCTATTCCGAGGCGCATTTATTATTACCCCGGCTTTAGCCTAGCTGCCATTTCAGCGCTCCAGCATTTCAAGGAATTAATTCCTGCCAGGTACCCATTTACCTCACCTGGGTAGAGTTTGGCAAATAAAGATTAATGCCTGGCCAAATTCATTAATCTGTCAATCAGTAAGAGTTAATAAAATTTTCAATCAAATCAATTGGTCAATTCATCAATTAATCAATTGGTCAGTTAATGAATTCCACAAAATATGCCTAATGAATTACACAGTGGTTCAATTAAACACACATTAATACCTATGCAAATCATTGATCAGATATTAAAACAAACAGAAGATATACAGAACATACATTGAATCTGTAAATCAAAAAATCTTATTACGTTAACAATTTCAACAAGTTTTTAAAGGGATTTAGCTCATGCTGCCATCATAATTATAAACCTTACGTTATTCAGGAATCCCATGACTTTTACAAGCCGACCACCTGTCTGATTATCAAGATATTTATGATCTGTCAAACTGGAAACATTGTTAAACAATGCCTTTAATATTTCACTTTTCTCACCTCAACTTTGTTTTAGCCTTGGAGAATGCATAGCCTCTAACAATTCCCACATCCTCCAGACCTCCCAACATGACATCTCCTCGGACCACTCAGCGCCCCACCCTCACAACCTCAACCAGTCCCACACCAACGGCTACGACATGTCCGTCATGGGGTCAAACCTAGAGGCCACAAGGTCAAAGGTCACCAAGGCAGACAATGCTGGTCTGGACAAGCTGATCGATAGAATGCAGACTGGCTTGGATGTGAGTTTTATCATGATTTATTGGTTGTTATATAATGTTGTTTTGTGGTAGAGGGGGAGGGGAAGGTGAGAGAGGGGTCACAGCAAGAAAGGTTAAAGGTCATATAAGTCGGCTGCATTGTTGGATGAATGAAAACATCTTGTTTGCTTATTTTTTATTTTTTTTTATAGATTAAATCTAGAGGTCCTGATGTAAAAGGTCACTAACTGAAAATTGTAAATTTTTATAAACATTTGTTTCCTTAGCATAATTCCTACAATAAAAATGACAATGACTATGATATGTATTCCTTTATCGACCCCTTCTGGGGCATGGAAGAAATACAGTTAAATAGAACAAATATAATGTTCAACAATGATATTTAAAAAAAAAAAAAATGTTTAGCAGCAAACAACAAACAAATCGAGGGGTCAGTGACACAAAGACGTAACTCCATTTTGGCCATCTTGAGATTTTTTTTTTTTTGTGTCACTGAGCTCTTGGGCCTTAACCCTATTTAGCCCGGGCTATTTTGAAACTTCATAGCCCGGGGGGGGGGGGGGGGGGGGGGGGGGGGGGGCTTCTCAGGCCCCCCCCCCCTATGATCTCTGCCGTGAAACGCCCGATCGCCGCAAAAATTTGCATACATGTCAAGTGAAGTGTATAGAATACTATGGTAATTTCAATTTTTTTGAAAAATTCACTCATTTGCATATTTATGGTAATTTATGCAAATAAGGTCATTAAATTCACATTTTTGCCCATAAATCAGACATTATTCATATTTAAGCATTCTTTCTCACTAGATATATTTGTTAGACCATTTGGAATAATAATACAACACAAAAATTTGAAAAACCAGGGTTATTCCTTATGTTATCTATTGTTTTGATAATTTCTTATGTATTTCTTTGTTTTTATTTAACTTATGTATTTTATTGTTTTTGTTGTTTTATTTCATTTCCAACTATAATTCAACTATTTTGACCCCAAAATAAACACCTAAAATCTAAACAAGACCAAATAACCAATGTTTTACCTCTTTATTTGAAAAATGAGATTTCCATATGTTTTGTACACAAATCACAAAAATGAGCGATTTTCGGGCTGACATGCGAAGACAAAAGGACACGTGACTGTGTAATGGTAGGTCCGATTTTCGAAAAATTTCTTTCACAAGTTGCGCAAGACTCGGAAAGAAAAAAGTCACAAAATTTCAGTGCAAGATTTTCTTGCGTTAAAAAATTATCGCGAAAAATGTCGAGGGGGGGGCTTCTCAAGCCCCCCCCCCGGGCTAAATAGGGTTAAGGAGTTAAGTCTTTGTGTTTCCTGGAAAGCCCACATTTTTCTGAACATTTTGATATCAAATACTCATTTGGGCAAAATATGGAGTTACGTCTTTGTCTCACTGAACCCTCAAAATCATCCAATTAGTTTGGTCTTTCTCATGTTAACATGGTGAATTTAACTTTTTTTCTCTCTCACAGCTCAAAGATGTCAAAGCATCTGAGATCATGGATGTCTACGAACACAAACTATCAGCTCTTGCAGTAAGTATCTGAAACGATAATGCTTGCTGACTGTAAGCTAGCTGTAACCTTGCGTCAAACTTCCTGCAATTTTGCCCCATGCTAATCTGTACAGGTGTTGTGGTCTAGTGGATAAGTCTTAGGACTATGAACCACCACGAGGTATGGGGTTTAAATTCATGGCAAGACATTAATCTACATTTGCCGCACTCGACCCAGGTGTAGTAAGTAGGTACCCGGGTATAATTCATTCCTTGAATGCACTGAGCACTACGGTTGCCAGAGCTAAAAGCGGGGTAACAATATCCAAAGTCCCTTGGAAGTGCATAGGGACGATATACGCTATACAAGAACGGCATATTATTTATTATGATGAAAAGTTCAGATTTCTGTATATTAGAACTGTATAACCTTGCCTTCACCTCAATTTCAAGTGTATTTCAAGTGGGCACAATGTTATTCAAAAATATGTATTGCTTGGAGATTGAAAGAGAAATACATTGGTATTTGATGCTGCTTGTAAGTGTCGGCTTGCATGATGATGTAGATATATATACAAGGGGCTAGTTGTTTAATAATCAAGGAGATAGTTATACAAGTATTAATTTTCTGAGGATAATATTGTACGAGAATATTAAAAAAAACTAACCACAATTATGCATACAATGTGATTACAGTTGTTAAAAAGTACATTTTTAATGATTTCATTTCCTTATATCTCCTAGACGAAGGAGAGTCATCTGCAGGATCTCCTGGAGGCAAAAGCCATGGCCCTAGCCCAAGCAGACAGGTTGATTGCTCAGTACAGGTGTAGGAAAGCTCAGGCAGATAACGAGGTAAGTCCCTCTCATTCAAGCATTCTTAGGATTTGTTTGGGGGTGTGTTTTTTTTTGGAGGTGGGGGGGGGGGGGGGAGAGGTAAATGATCGTAACTACCTGGAGACACTCATATTACTAAAACTTACATGTACATTTAAAACGCTCACAATTCAATGATAACCGCTTCTTTGACGTAGGCTCGCAAGCTGCGCTCCATGATCCAAGAGTCAGAGAAGAGGAGCGAGGAATATCGAGATGAGCTTAGTGGCAAAATGGCGGAGAAAGAGAGGATGGCTGGTGAGATGAAGAACATGATGGGTCAGATAGAGAGATTGGAAGCGGTTGCTAGGGAACATGAGAGGTTAACAACCTCTCACGCTGAACTGGGTCAGAGGTAAGACTCAAAAATATTTGTTATTACAGTTGTTATTAAAGACCACATTTTTTTTTCTCCTTGGATATGATTTCTCATTGAAACCTGTACGAAAGGAACCTGTACATAAAGACCACTTTTCATGTTTCCCTTGAGCTGTCTTTATATACTGGTTTCACTGTGTGTGGTTGCTCATTGAAACCTGAAAAAAAGAAACCTGTACATTAAGACCACTTTTCATGTTTCCCTTGAGTGGTCTTTATATACAGGTTTCAATGTGTTAGGTTGCCCATTGAAACCTGTACTCAATTAAACCTGTAGAAAAGGAACCTGTAGATAAAGACCATCTGCCTATAACAACCACTTTTCATGTTCCCTTCAGCGGTCTTTATATAGAGGTTTCCCCCAGTAGTAAAGAAGTTAAAGGGCAATCCAACCCTTGTAATATTAGTTGATTTGTATGTAGGCAGAAAAATAACAGAAACAGAATGGCAAAAGTTTGAAATTTATTTATTTACTTGTTGATCATCTCTTTGTTTGTTTACTTGTTTACTTTCAGGTTAGAGAGCTTGAGAGAAACATTGGAAGCTGAGAAGCAGGAGAGAGCCAGTCTCTTGGAGCTTCATGAGATGCTGACCAAGCACAGTGAAGCATTGAAAGACAAGCATGAGACGTGAGTAGAATTTCAGTACATTTTTAATGATTGGCTACAATCTGCACATGGGCTATGCATGTTCTATTTACCCTGAAATCTGGGGTCTGTATTGTAAAGAGTTGCGATTGATTCATATTAATCGCAACTGTGTACTTAAGAGATAGGAGTTGCAATTGATTTGAATCAATTGCAACCTTTTTTTTATCAGATTGGGCCCTTGTTATTACAAGTTTAATCAATATGTGCAGCAGATCCAATAGTGTAAAGCACAGCAGGTAGCCCAAAATAAGTTTTTGCAGTTTGGGGAATAGTGGGAATGTAAGTTTAGGGCACTTCAGGCAGTAAATACTCTTTGCCAGTACCACTTATTTCGCTATCAATACCAAAATCCTTTCCACAGGACAATTGGGCGACTGGAGGAGCTTGAAGGACAGCACAAGGGCACGGTCAAGCAGCTCCGTCTGACCGAGCTTCAGGCGGTTAAATACTCAAAGACAGTACTCTTTGCCAGTCAGCAACACTAATTTCGCTATCAATACCAAAATCCTTTCCACAGGACAATCGGGAGACTTGAAGAGCTTGAAGGACAGCACAAGGGCACGGTCAAGCAGCTTAGTCTGAGCGAGGGTCTAGGGGAGTTTAGGCGGTTAAATACTCAAAGACAGTACTCTTTGCCAGTCAGCAACACTCATTTCGCTATCAATACCAAAATCTTTTCCACAGGACAATCGGGCGATTGGAGGAGCTTGAAGGACAGCACAAGGGCACGGTCAAGCAGCTCCGTCTGACCGAGGGTCGTCTGGGTGAGCTGCAGGAGGAGCTGAAGGAGACGGAGAGCACTCTCAGGAAGACGGAGAGGGAGAGAGAAGAGCTGGAGGCTGCCATCGATAAGCTGAGAGGAGAGCTGGCCAAGGCGGAGCAAGCCAAGAAGAAACTCTCTCAACAGGTCAGATGCTAATAAAAAAAAAAATCCATGTTTTTTTTGTCCAAATTACCATCCACCATGGTAACCATGATAAACATGGTATCAAACAATAAAATTATCATTAATTATCATTGTTTGATACCAAGGTTACCATGGTGGATGGTAATTTGGACAAAAAAAACCATGATTACCATGGTTCTCTTTTATTCCAACCCTACTAAATTATATTGCTAGAGGCCGTTTTTACACATATGATGTGAAAAAATGCTTAAAGCAACACTGGCAAAAGATGCTTTCAATTCAAAAGCAATTCTATTACACACGGGGTACCACAAGGTTCTATCATAGGTCCTCTACTGTTTTCAATTTACATCAATGGTCTAACACATTCTTCTGACAAATTTAATTACTTTATGTACGATGAAGACCAAAAGTATAACTTTTTATTATGGTCATCATTTATTTTTGAAAAGATTCTGCTGAACTTTGGAACAAACTACCTGTACATGTCAAAAACTGTCAACCAATTCTAAATATCTGTGAAACAAGCGTAACATCTTTAGCCTTGTTACAAATATGGATGGGATTAAAGATGCGAATAGAACTTATTTCGTGAGATAACATAAAATTCTTGGATTTCTCTTTTGTTTCAGGTGTCGAAGCTTGAGACGGATTGCCGGCAGCAGAAGAGCACTATCAGAGAGAAGGACGCCCTCATTAGTCAACAAAAGGAACAGCTTAGTCAACAACAACAATTGACTCTTATGATACACAGTCTGACTAGTAAACAACAACAAGAGAAATAATAGAGTGGTGAAGTGTGACGTCATCAAAAAATCTATTTTCAGCTAAAAATGGTTAGGATCCAGAGCATATAACACTGAGTTCCTATAGGAAATATATTTATTCAGATGGTCATATCTCAGCCAATACTTAACATATTCAATTGGTTTTCGACATTTGGACATTATTATTGATGCTCTTTCGGAAAATGAAGAAAAAATTGAGAAATTCTAAAAACAGATTTTTATGACGTCACAGCTTCGGTTCTCTATTGGGGTTGTTTTCCTCCATGTCTTTGCCCCAATGGGCAATTTTTTATTTTTTACAACAAATACAAAAATTCACATTTACATTTTATACAACCAATGTCAAAACAATATTTGTATACATTATTCAAATACTTGCTTCAACATAAGCCATCTTAAAGTGAATTCATTTCTTTTTCCATTCATATCATGAATATACTGCTCACCATTATAATATCATATTTTTTATTTTATGAAAACAGGAAATGTCTTATTAACTCTAGAAAAAAAAAATTGTTGCCTTACAAGTGCTGTAATTCAAGAGAAATAATGTCTCACAGTCTGTCATCATAACTGCATTTTCTTCACAGAAAATTGCATATTATGTATGGTGTAATGACGCTTTACCTATATAACATGAATGAAGACTTAAAGGGATCTGTTAACTTTGTCTCAGGTTCTGAAACAAAATCCTGGATAACGTGTAGGGTCGTGCATCTCGGATTTAACATAGTTAAACGATGCCTTTAATCCCAAATGGGTTTTCATACTTGTCATTTACAATGTACAAAATATATCCACAAACTAATTTGGTACTTCAGAGAAGTAAAATAGGGTGTAGTTTCATAATTGATAAGGACAACTCCCTTCCCTCCTTTCAAGGTTGAAAGCGCTTACACCAATAAATGCCTTATCCATGGACACTAGCACCCTGCCTTCGTATAAAACAAGAGGAACCAGAGGGAAGGAGACAGAGGGAGAGACAGAGAGAGAGAGAGAGAGAGAGATGGGGGATAAAAGAGAAGAATTGTTATTTTGCTATTTGATAAATAATAATAAATAATAATAATGGGTTCTTGTATAGCGCTCATGTCAGTCAGATTTGACCCTCCTGGCGCTCCCCATTATTACCCTGGCTTTATTGAAATTTGCTGTCCACTAGCATTACACAAACATACAACCACTGCAATGTATGATGAAAACCAAAATATTAAAGCACAAACAAAGCAGAAATTATTGTACATTTTTGTCATTGTATTTCATGCTTTCTTTGATGACATGAAATCAGGTATCTAAGTAAAATTGTAGAAAAGCCTCAGAAGCTCTGCATACTAGAGTTAAGACCCCATTATTTTTCATCTTGGTCAATTTAAACTGCTGAGTGTCAAAGAATGTGCCTCATTTTTTAATTGATATTTATATGTATCTAAATGTTCATACTTTGTAAATATTGTACACATCTATTACCAGTATTTCGTGCAAAAATTATATGTAAGCATTAATAGATGTCATTCAAATATGATATTCATGTGTACATATTCATATTGTAATTACAGCATGTATATCATAATGGAATAAAGCTGTATTTCAATGTGTCAATGGTCCTGTTTGTTGCAATTTTGTATATGAATTATAATATGTACTTTGGGAAGTAACTATAAGAGTGCAGACAGGCTGAGAGAGTAGAGAGAGGGTAGAGGGAGGGAGGGAGAGACAAAGAGAGGTAGGGAGGGATACAGAGAGAGAGAGAGAGGTAGGGAGACAGACACAGAGAGAGTAGGAAGGGAGACACAGAGAGAGAGACAGACAGAGAGAGAGGAAAGAAGGGATCGGAGAGAGAGGTAGGGAGGGAGACAGACCCAGAGAGAGGTAGGGAGGGATACAGAGAGAGACAGAGAGGTAGGGAGAGACACACAGAGAGAGAGGTAGGGAGGGACACAGGGAGAGGTAGAGAGGGAGACAGACATAGAGAGAGATAGGGAGGGATACAGAGAGAGAGAGGTAGGGAGGGAGAGAGAGAGAGAGAGAGAGGGAGGGAGAGAGAGAGGTAGGAAGGGAGACAGAGAGAGAGGTAGGGAGGGAGACACAGCGAGAGAGAGAGGTAGGGAGGGAGACAGAGAGAGAGGGATAGGGAGGGAGACAGACAGAGAGGTGTAGGGAGGAAGAAAGAGAGAGAGAGAGGGAGGGAGACAGACATAGAGAGAGGTAGGGAGGGATACAGAGAGAGGTAGGGAGGGATACAGAGAGAGAGAGAGAGACAGACAGAGAGAGAGAGAGAGAGAGGGATAGGGAGGGAGACAGACAGAGAGGTGTAGGGAGGAAGAAAGAGAGAGAGAGAGAGAGAGAGAGGGAGGACGACAGACACACAGAGAGAGGTAGGGAGGGAGACAAAGAGGTAGGAAGGGAGACAGACAGACAGAGAGAGAGAGACGCAAACGCAATACGATGAGAAAATAAAAGAGGTGTCGTGGTCGAGTGGATACGTCGATTGACTGTCGATCTTAAGGTCGATCCGGGGTTCGAGTCTCGCCGCGGCACTAATGTCCTTTGGCAAGACATCGATCTACATTTGCCACACTCAACCCATGCTAGAGCGCCGCAGTGGCTGCCTTGCTAAAAGCCAGGGTAATAATCGGGGCAGTGCCATGCAGGAGCGTCATAGCGTGACGGACATGTGCGGTATAAAAGAAGCCACCATTAGTATTATTATTAAAAGGAAAAAAGGGATATACATGAAAGACGTGGAGAAAGAGAGAATAAGTGAAATTAAAGTTGAATCTACTTTGGAATAATAAACATATCGTGCGACTGGAGCGACTTAAGAGGTGAAAATAATTTGTGTTATCATTGTTATTATGCAAGTGTGGAAGAACATCAGATTAAAAATGTTCCCTGACTGATGCATGGCTTTAGTGCCTTAATATTCTAAATATGGCATGTAGCAGCATGAAATTCGGGACGGATTTTTATGACACATGTTCTTGTAGTCCCATATACATATGTCTGTGTACAGTGCTTGTAACTTTACCAAGACTAGGCAAATTTCTTATGATTTTGATGATTCTAGAACCTTGCAGTACACACCAATACTTGTATGATAGATGATTTACCTTTTCTGATCGATTCCACACCGTTTCTTTCACAATGCAATCGAAATACCAGAATTGAACTTCAGCTTTAAAGGGAAAGTCCACCCCAAAAATAATTTTTTTTCGATAGAGGCAGAATAATAAGAAAATCAGGTGAGTGAAAGTTTGAGCAAATTCTGAATGAAAATAAGAAAGTTATGAATTATTGAAGTTGTGATCAATCAAATACAAATTGGCAACTCTGTGACTTATTATTGCTTTGTGCATAATATTCCATAAAATCATGTTTTCTTCGTTATTGATGACGGAATATATATTTGTTCCTTGCAGGGGGAGTATAGAAACATATTTGCAATTATTATATTTAGGGTGCATGTATGGTTGACATTTTTCTTGAGGGAAAATGAAAATTTTAGATTTTGTTAGTACTGAGCAAATGAAAGTTGAGCTCGCATGATACGTCATAGAGTTGCCAATTTGTGTTTGATTGATCACAACTTCAAAAATCCTAACTTCCTTATTTTTAATCGGAATTTGCTCAAACTTTCACTGACTTGTTTCTCTCATTTTTCTACTCCTATTAAAACTAACTTAATTTCAGGGTGGACTTCCCCTTTAATATTCTAAATATGGCATGTAACAGCATGAAATTCGGGACGGATTTTTATGACACATGTTCTTGTAGTCCCATCTGTGTACAGTGCTTGTAACTTTACCAAGACTAGGCAAATTTCTTATGATTTTGATGATTCTAGAACCTTGCAGTACACACCAATACTTGTATGATAAATGATTTACCTTTTCTGATCGATTCCACACCGTTTCTTTCACAATGCAATCGCAATACCAGAATTGAACTTCAGCTTTAATCTTTTTAACTAGACGCAATGTTCCCGGAACCACCGGTAGGTGGCGCACCACACGACTAGGGCTTTAACGGAACACTCTCAATTACTTTCGTAGTAAAATACCAGGTAATGACCTAAAATGCCCCAGATATGTATGTTGTAGCCAACATTTTGACATTGTATCGCATGGAACGCCTTAGAATGGTTTCAAGAGGGTTAAAACGCTGAAAAACATACGAAACAGTCAATATCTGAGCCAAAAAGTGAATTTTATTATTTTATTTAGTAGACCTGTGACGTCACACAGAACGTCATCTTCGGCATCATAGGTCTTGGAAGCAACGTCTTCGGAAGCATTCGGATGCTCGGAAATGTCACCCAAACAAAGTTGAAAGTTCAAGATGATCATGAGGCAAATGGCATCAATGATGGGTAAGTGAAAATGTGATTTTTTTCTTCAAATTGATACAAAATTTGAGCGTTTTGAGCGAGTAACTTTTTAACTGTTTAGATTTTACACTACTCGAATCATTATTCGCTACGCAAAAGTGTAAATGTAGAAATCGCGTGAACTTGACCAGATTATTTAGCATGTTGGCGCTTAAAATTAAAATGCCATGCACATGGTCATGGGAAAGTGTACCCACGTAGATCTAGTCCCTGCACAATTCTTATTTCGCGGCGCTGAAAATCGACCTGTATTGCCGGACACCGTGTTATGTCTATGGCGAAACGCAAAAGTCGCGAGTCGCGCGAGAAGAAAATGCACGGAAAACAAATAGCAAAATGACATTCTCAAAACAAACTTGACAGCCATTCACTTTGCACGGGCATTAGGAAAATTGGATTGAAAAAGGCATGTATTTGTCACTCATACGTTAGGCTAAGTTAGATGTGTAAATTTTCTATTTTTTTTTGTGTGTTCTTACGTTGCGTCATACATTTCTTGATCACCCCACTCGACTTGCACATTCGATACGTGTAGTCCCGCGCGTAGAACGCGCGTCCGGTAATTCAATAGTGTCCGGTAATACCGTACGTGTTCATCTCGTATGACGGGAGCCCTATTACCATTACCGTCCACAATTATTTCAGGTCCTCAATTTGGCGATCAAAACATGAAATCTACGAGTAGGTTTATGATAAAAAAGAAACTTCTGTATTTTTATTCCCTGGAATGGCACTCCGTAGTTTGTTTATATCGCTGTTCAAAATGACCCTAACCTTGTCGTAGTCTTCTTTTTCGTGCTCACAAAATCGGGATCATTAGAGGTTGTATTTCCGGACGGGTTGAGTACCCGGACACCGCGCATTAGAACGGCGCAATACGCGTCGGGGAAACATCGCGCGCAGTTGCAAACAGACACCCGGTGACGCAGCTGTTATTTTTCTTCGCATAAATCCTGATTTTGCATGGAAATTCTAATGCTGATTATTTGGAAATTACGTTTTTTGGCAACATATTCTGAAAAAACGCACAAAATTAAGTGTCCGGTTACTCAATTATGTTTTTTGGCAACATATTCTGAAAAAACGCACAAAATTAAGTGTCCGGTTACTCAAGTCCCCACCCTACCTATTACCGTCCAAAATTTCCTTGAGGTGTTGTTAGGTCAGTCCCCTCATACAAAGGACAGACATCATTACCAGCATATTTTCATGCGCGTGAATTCACGTCAACCGGGCAGGATATGAACTATTGCTTGTCAGGCGGATTCCTGACTAGGAGCTCTCCATGTTTGTGCTCACCGAGATCTTAACACGATATTAATGAACATTTACATCACAATCATATACAACCATTTTTTACTTACGATGTCAGTGTTTTCAAGCAATTTCTGTCCATAACGGGCATCGCTTGAACACTTCTTCTTCGTAGGGAACTGCTGAAACTGAATGCGCATGCACGATACTGTAATAGACATGTATACTCTTGAACTTGGCGTATTTATGCATACATTCTATATTAATAATTTACCAGTGTCTTTCAAAGACTACTTCAAAAGGCGCTCTGATACTTAAACAACACAAATTAATGATCTTTCTCATACACTCAATAAGAAAGCTTTCTCTGATCATGGTATACAAGCAGCCGGCCTAATCCTTTCGAATTCACTCCCTAAACTAATCAAAGAATCAAAAAATACAAAACACTTTCGAAACCTACTTAAACGTTAGCTGATTAGTAATTATGAGTAATTTCTTTAGAGCATGTCCACATTTGTCTTGTCGTAATGGTTTTTGTCAGAGTCTTTTTTACGCGTTCAACTTTTGTTAATTGTTTCTTTTTTCTGTGTATATCATGCATTGTATACATATTTTTGTAAAGGTGTGGGCTACTTTCGGGCCTTACTGGCTCTCCGGCTCATTCCTCCATTTGTCAGTCTTTGTATTTTACTGTTATTTTGAGGTGTTTAGGTTTATATTTTATCATCGTAAATTTTGTTGGAAACAAGGAAAATCAGCCATTTTGACAAAAAAATTGGATGAAAAGTTGCGAGTGCAGTGAGTGAGCGACAAGCTGAGAACAAATAATTTCCATGTTTTTTAATCGAAAAATTTAATGTCAAAAACACAATAAAAAATGCTGACTGACCGACCCTCCCTGGAAGGTTTGACCGCCATTTTTTTGTGAAAAATGGATGTGTATTAACAAATATTAGGGCGTGTGAAATCACTTTCACCTTTGGAGCTATTATACATGTAAGACTATGTATTTCACCATAAATTTACCTCTGCACCTCTGACAAATTTGTTGTAGGCCAGAGCATATGAAAAAATATGTTACAAACAACACACTCACTTGGCATGCTTTGTTGTCATTGGTTGCAAAATCTTGCATTTTCCTTTAAAAGGTCATTTTACCAATTAAAAAATATTTAAGGTTCTCATAATTTTGTAGACTTCAAAAGAAAAAAATACAACTACCCATAACACACATTGTGTAATACCAACATCTCAAAAGTTACTGCTGGCTACTTGAGTGCACATAGCAATCAGTGATTCTTAGTATAAATTGCTCTCATCATGACTACCACTGGTACACTCATAGTCATCTTCCCTATCCTTTCCACTTTCAGCAATATGTCGCTATAGTTTCTCAGAGTATGTGACAAGGACCATGCCGATTGTCTTTTTTGTGTGTGGAATACATTGTAAATCTGCCACCTTGTACTGACACTTTACAATTAAATATAAACTTTTGGTAAATGTTTTCCATGGAAGATCATTTGTTATGTTCATGTGATAGTCTTCAACCGCATGCGTCTTCAACCG
This sequence comes from Strongylocentrotus droebachiensis, assembly GCA_035222895.1. Taxonomy (NCBI): domain Eukaryota; kingdom Metazoa; phylum Echinodermata; class Echinoidea; order Camarodonta; family Strongylocentrotidae; genus Strongylocentrotus; species Strongylocentrotus droebachiensis. The sequence goes on along the minus strand of JAVYIG010017788.1, from coordinate 4,494 downwards.
CATGCGTCAACGCTACCCAAATCTAATTTGGGAGGACTTCGGACAATTCACCCATGAACAACTCCAGCCAATGTGAGTACAGACACTATCCCATATCCCAACATTCACTTCCAACATCAAAATCAGTAGGTGAGAGGATGTATTCCCCGTATGGGTAATGCATCCTCTCACCACCAGAATCCTTCATCAACAACAGTCATCCTCCAAGCACAGGAACATTACACAAAATTATGTGCAACATCAAAACAGTTCAAGACATGTACCAGAAGGCCTACTTTAAAATCCCTTCAGCATGCCTTCAACAAACACTGCATGTAGCCAAAGTAATTGTACCTGTTGATTTTGCTAACACCTTAATCTTTTAATTATATAGTCCAAAGCAAAAGTCACATCTTGGTCGTCTCGTTATAAAGAAGTCCTTGGGACCCATGAAATTGTTTCTTTATAACGAAATTTCTTTATAAAGTCAGGGCTGCCAAAACAATAGAATACAAAGGAAATCCAAGATATGGGACCACAGATTTTACTTCTTTAAAATGAAATTTTGTTATATCAGTGTTCTTTATAACGAGAGTGCACTGTAAGTGAATGAGGGAACAACTTCTTGAGGGGAGTGTACCTGTAAGGGCATTCCAATACTGCCACGACACTTCCCCCTATACTCCTCTCGAGAGGTTGTTCCCTTGTTCCAATACTTGCTTCACTTGAGAGTGATGACATACATCATATATGAGGGAATCGCCATTGTCACGGTGAAGGGAGTGTACTTCCTCCTGGCCCATACATGTACTCCTCCACCAATGCTTCACGTTTGGACCATCATTGATACAAAAAATAGTAATTATCTTAAATACTGTATATACTTTGGAGGTCAACAGACTTTTCCTAAATATAAACGTTACACTTAATTATGTCAGACCACTCAACACACGGTCCATGGTGTCATTGTCTTTTATTGGTCACTGCCACGGGCGGGGAGGGATATCTTATCCACATTCTTAACATCCTGCATATCCTTCACCTCTAGAACACCATGTACAGTGCACTCTCATTATAAAGAAGTCCTCGGGACCCATGAAATTTCTTTATAATCAAATTTCTTTATACATGTATCAGGGTGCAAAAAACAATAGAATACAAAGGGAATCCCACATATGGGACCAGAGATTTTACTTATTTATAATGAAATTTTGTTATATCGGTGTTCTTTATAACGAGAGTGCACTGTAAACGTTTCTCCACCACATTATCGCACATCAAATAAGCACAATTCCAACACGTAAAAAAAAACCGAAGCGCCCTACGAAGTTATTTAGAATTTTCATTATTGTTGGGATATCCATGCATAATAGGATTTGCACATGTCTATACCCATCATGCTTCCACCCCCCCCCCGGATGCACCACAACATGTATAAATCTACAGGTAGCCCCTTTCATCTGGCCAGACGCAACACATGGCATCTATCTCTAGTTCCGAAAAACTCTGGATAGTTTCAAGGCGATGTTATAATTATGTAGATCCGCGAAAGATTATCTTTCATACTAAATGGTTACACACACTAAATTGTCAGTGACACGTGCTTGTGAGCACGTGATTGTTTGTACAAGGGCATCTACATGAAGGGGATGCATGGTCGCCGTATTTGATATACATGATAATACCTGCAGTGATTAATGCGCACAAGCCTGAAAATGAAAAGTCCTATTAAAAGCATTACCTTTCAAGTGCGAATATAATAATAATAATAATAATATTTAATTTTTATATAGCGCTTAATACAAATGTCTCTAAGCGCTTTACAAATGTATTATTACCACGGTCATTGGATTCAGTGCTTACCCGCACACAATGTGTGCACAATCTCCACTCCCTGGGGAGCATTCCAGCCAGGCGGGCATGACGCTCAAAAACTGTTTGACCAACAATGACGGTCGCATCGGCCTACCCCTTCTATCCATATTTCTATTACTGAGGATACTTATTATCTAATCGAAATCAATGTAAATAATTTCACGAATGTCTCGCATTGGATATGGACATAGTTATCACTCGAGGTGTGAGGAAACGCCTATCATCAGAGAGACAAATAATTAAACAAAATAAAGAGGGCGTGCCCCCTGATCGAAATTCAGTAGATAAAAAACAGAAAGACGGTGGGGGAGAGATTGGGACTTCAAGCATCACCCTCTACTCAATTGGTAGCCATTTCATCCGCCAAATAAGATCGGTGCCATCCGCTGGTGCCAGCACCCTCCCCCATTTCTTGGCTTACAACGCCCACGCAGCACCATTGCAACTCAAGACCTATCAAAAGCTTTTTTTTAAAAATAAATATGATACTAATGCATACGCCCCGCCCCCCCCATCCCCCGGGGTCGGAATGACCGCATGCGTGTTACCAAAATGTCCGGTAAAGGGGTACTTTTCGTGCGACAAAGTCCGGCCCGATAACTGTAAAAAAAGGGGTGTGTTTGACTTTTCACCCGGAGATTTCTTTAAAAAGGGGGTGATTTTTTTCTTCTTCTCTCATCTCTTTGGACTCCTGAGAAATTATTCCGAATTTAGGGGGGTACATTGAGCATTTTTCTTGATTTAGGGGGTCTCCAAGGCAGGAAAAGCCCGCGAAAACCCCGCGAAAGGGGGGTTCGGAAATGTTGGCAGTCCTCAGATAGGGGGTGCTTTCAAAAAGAGGGAACAAGCATAATTATGCGTACCCTAAATAACACTGAGTGGGGGGGGGGGGGGGCGGGGCATACGCTCGCTCATAAATAAACAAAACACTCCAATATAAATGAAATAAAATCATCAGGCCATACAGTCAAACTGGACACGGACAGACGGACAGATGGACAAAGAGCAGAAGCATCGATTACTGAGCCAAAGTTAGAAGGGGACGGTAGCGTAAACGTGTCATGATCTAAAAGAAGTACATAATTATTATGAACACCTGTGGTTTATTAAACACTGCGCCTTGAAATCAAGACCTACCATATGAGAATTTAAATGTAGAAAATGTATAAATAGAGGGCTGATGGCATCATGAAAGCCATAGTCAGTGTTCTTCTAGATACTGATCACAAGCAACCAAAGACCACTATACAAGCTGATATCACCAATCTCATCATGGCAGGTCGAATCATTCTCAGCGGACTCTTGGTCATCGTGGTCCTTGCTGCTGTTTGTGCCGCACAGGCTCGTAAGTATGAAAACACTTTAATCATCAGTATGGGGAACTTTGGATACTTTGTAAGCGCTTTATTTTTGATTGCATTTTTCAAAAGATATCACTGCATGTCACTGATTATTGTGCGGTCATTCAGTGTATACAGCTTAGGTCTGTTGGAGACGAGTTAGATGCGTGTACGTTTACTATATTTCACAAAGGACTGTATTTAAATTTGTTTTTAGATGGTCCATATTTTTTCTGTTAAATTCGTATAGCAAACTGCAATCGGCCACAGAGACCAAGACCAAGACCAAGACCAGGAAACGGTACAGGCCAACCTCCACCACCCCCAGGTAATGGATCCGGTAACCACTCACTCCCAAGCAACGGAACCGCTCCTCCTCCACCAAGACCCGGTAATGGAACCGGTAACCACTCACTCCCAAGCAACGGCACCGGCCCTCCTCCACCAAGACCCGGTAATGGAACCGGTAACCACTCACTCCCAAGCAACGGCACCGGCCCACCTCCACCAAGACCTGGTAATGGAACCGGTAACCACTCACTCCCGAGCAACGGCACTGGCCCACCTCCACCAAGACCCGGTAATGGCACCGGTAACCACTCACGTGCCAGCCGAATTGTTAAGCGCGGGATTTTTTCCTCTAACTTTTCAACCCCACCCCCAAGTAATGGATCCGGTAACCATTCACACCCAAACAACGGTTCTTCCCCTCCTCCTCCTCCTCCCCCACCAAACAACGGTTCTTCCCCTCCTCCTCCTCCACCAAACAACGGTTCTTCCCCTCCTCCTCCTCCACCAAACAACGGTTCTTCACCTCCTCCTCCTCCACCAAACAACGGTTCTTCACCTCCTCCTCCTAACAACGGTTCTTCACCTCCTCCTCCTCCACCAAACAACGGTTCTTCACCTCCTCCTCCTCCACCAAACAACAGTTCTGTCCCTCCTTCTCCACCAAACAACGGTTCTTCCCCTCCTCCTCCTCCTCCACCAAACAACGGTTCTGCCCCTCCTTCTCCACCGCCAAGTAACAGCTCTGCCCCTCTGCCGCCTCCCAGTGGACCCCCTCCAACAGGTTAGTAGATTATTCACCTCTTTTATATATTTGGTTATGCAGCAAGGTTATACTCTAAAGTAGGAGTGTCGAAGATAATCACACCTTTTCTGCAAAACCTGAAAAGGGGAACGATTTTGGAGGGGATACAAATTATGTGAATTATAATTATAATAATAATAATAATAATAATAAATTATATTTCTATAGCGCTTATTACAATGTTTCTAAGCGTTTTAAAAAGTTGTA
>JAVYIG010017787.1:0-24294 GCA_035222895.1 Strongylocentrotus droebachiensis | reverse complement strand
ATTTTCTCCCCACTCAGATGTTGAGGGTGTTCGATTATAATTCTATTTTCTGGCGCAGTTTATGTTCTCGTTTTATTTTTCTTATGTGCTTTAAATAGGTATAAATCATTCCTAGCTTCGTGACACAGAAATATATCAGTGTAACCATCATAAATACATTTAGCTGAGCATGTGTTATCGTATATTCAGCTAGATAGATATAAACAATTTTTGTCTGAGTGATGAAAAAAACAAACATATATACATGTATGTCTTGCATGAATGCCTTTCATTATTATATATTATTGATGTATGTGCTATTATACCTTTCTAGTTGAAGTTCGTTAATCTAATTGTAACAACAGTTATTGAAGCATTTCACTAAACAGTGTAATTACTTTTTATCTTATTGATAACAATCGCCCTGCGTTATAGAGGAATACTGCGTGAATACTACTATTTGATCGATTTGACGTAGAAACCTCCGCAACTCGAAGCGAAAGACCGTATTTGAACTTATGCAAAGAAGTTAGAGAAATATCAGACTTTACTCCCCAAAAGCAAATGTTTGACAAGAGTATTGAATTGATGACTTTAGGCATTTTAATCTCAAATTACGATTTGTGATAAACGAAATAAAACCCATTTTCAAGTGGCCGAGTGACACTTCCGTTAACAAACGTTCTTTTTTGTTCCTATTTAAATTTGTTCTGGTTGATTTCAGACGTCTTTCTATCTATTTATTTATCTTTCAATCTATCTCTTTATTTATCTATCAATCTTTCTCTTATTTAAAAGGTAGTTTCAACAACAGTGTTGATTTTAGGCAAATGTGAGTAGCGGGGAGAGAGAGAGAGAGAGAGAGAGAGAGGGGGGGTAGAGAAGAATAACATAATGGAGAGAACGAGATAAATGAGAAGGAGGGGAGAAGGCTAGAGAGGGAAGAAGGGAGAGAGGAGGAAGAAGACAAATGAAGACAAACAGAGAGAGTGGGATATTTATAAATATATATATAGAGAGAGAGAGAGAGAGGGGGGAGGAGAGAACAAGAAAGAGGAGAAGGAAGGGGAGAAGTGAGAGAGATAAGGTGATGAGGGATGGATATAGAAATAGAGGGGGTCAGGTAAGCGTGCGGAGGAGGATGGTAGGAGATCGAGAGAGAGGGGGTAGAGGGAGAGGGGAAGTAAAAGAGACAGAGATGGAAAGAGAGAGAGAGAGATATATCAATACAAAGATGATGAGAAAGAAAGATAGAAATAAACAGAGAGAGAAACCTGCTATTTACCATTGACAAAGAGAGTATACAAACAGATAATCGCGGATGTAATCACAAATTGATAGCATAAAGTTAAACCGCCTGGAGGATGCATTTCATCGTGTATGGGATTTGCATTCTTTATTCCGAACCCCCTTTTGAATCGTCATATCATTGACATTGTACTTTTATGGCACTGCAATGTCAATCGACTGAAATCGAATTAAGATGGTTCCGTTTAGTCTTGGAGATAAAGCCTGTGGCTCCTACCTTTCACCAATAGTATTACTTTTGTACTCGAAATGAGATGGATTAGCATAAATGGAATCGTGCTTATTCATCAGTTTATTTCGATGTTGTACTATCGGGAGTGTATGACCTTTTTAAATGGATGCATTAAAGATTCGATATTCACTAATGACCTAGATAAGTTTGAAAACAAATTCAGATGATATCCATTATGGAGACACTGACGTTAGCCATCTAGGAAAAAAGTTCACTCTAAAGTGCAAACCAAGGTTAAGGTCATTACGAGTTTGTTCTAGCAATTTTTCCAGAATTGATTATTTTAAAGTGCATGCCAATATTGATTCGAATGAGTAAAATTACCAGTCAGAAGTTTAAGAAAATAACTATAAACTATTCAAATAATCCGTTTTCAACAGTTGGCAAAAAGTAACTATTTTGTATTAAGTGTCGCAATAACCACAGGAAGACTGAATAAAACGTTACTTCTTTCTCGGAAAATGTTCAGAATTTATTTTCATCGATTTTTTTTTCTTAGAATTTATACATCGAAATACTTTCAGTGTTGATGTTTAGTGTTACGAGATTGTTTGTTTAATTCTTTGGAATGTTCTTTGGCTTTTCCTCTCTACGACTTTCCATTTAACTGCTGATTCCATCAGGTCCATTGAGTCTATTGAAATAAAACGTTTCACAGCCCTGCCATTTATTACTCAAAATATATTCATTGAGGGAAAAGTTAGCATCAGGTATCAACAAACAAACCTATGAGGAAACAAATTAACCCAGATGTTATCACTTTTAAATCAGAGTCATAACTCAATACAAGACTCCTAACATTTATGTTAACTTTATCCTCCTTTCTTTTCCCTAAGTCATGTAAATTGGTTGAGTTCGGCAGGGTTAGAACATGATTGAATTGAGGCCATTTTGTTCTAACTGTTGTTTCACCTGTATATAGACTGCCGAAGGTGTCTACTTTGTGTGGCACGTGCTAGAACATGATAACCTAAATATCATGTTCACAGTAGCTTGCATTCAAGGAGAATGTAATTTTATATGAGGATATAACTTTGTTCTTCTTAGCTGTTTATCTCCTTGTGAGAGACATGTAACAATACAAAGTCTTGGCAAGGACGGGATATGGTTTCCTTGCATGCAATTGTGTACCATTGAAATTGAAAGACATTCAAGAGGTTGACTTTCTATCAAAATCATATATTTGTATCTCGCATTTTAAATGGGTACTGGTATTATTGCCTCAAATGAGGCTACACCCATGTTGGTATTTCATTAGAGAAAGGGGGACTACATCCACGCCATGTTTTTCATTGCTCTAATGGCTTACGGCTCTTTAACCAGACAATGTTAGAGTAAAGAGGATCCCTTTTAGTTTTAAATGGTTCAACTTTGTTACTGGATCAAATCAGATGGTGCAATATCATGTCCAAATTCGTTCAGGAACCTAGATAGCGATGGAGATGGTGCAAACATTGCGCTGTGTGCGTTCATGTTTCAGAATAGTAGGATTACAAAAAAGCTCGTATTAGACATGCATCACACTTTCCTCCCTCACTGCTCTATAAGATTTTGATTAATATTTTGATTATCAAATGTATAGCTTTTGCTAGTATAGGCTATATGAGGCCTGTTATTCTCTTGGGAGTGACGTCATGGATCACTTCATTAGGAGTGAATATCGATTGATTTTCGAGCCAGTGGTCTCTATTAAAAGAGTGAATGTTCACTACATTTTCACTACATTTTCACTCTCCAGAGGAGTGACGTACTGACGTCCGTGATCACTCGATTTTTTTTAGAGAGTAGATTTCAGTATAGGAACCGACCAAGACAAGCCTTTTCTAGTTTAATATACCCAGTTACATAGGTCATATGGAGTCTACATTTTACTCTCTTCTAAACGAACAATGTTTTACATCACTTCGAGACACCTTTGGGACGAGAACAGAGGAAAGCAAGACAGACGACGCAAACGTTGAATTTTACATCTTGTATAGATCGAAATCTGGCGCCAAGTTTACAGGGCTGAAGACAATCGTAGATTTTTGCTCCTTTAAGAGACGGTATAGAAGATAATGAAATCTGGTCATCAAGCCTCCTGCCCCTCCTGCAGTTCCGAAATAATATCCCCCTGTCACCTTGAAGCAAACATCAAGAAAGGACATTAATGTCTCACATGATTTTCGGTCAGTTTTAGGGTTTCCTTAGTTTACAAGTTCAGTTCCGAAGTTTGATGTAATCTTGATGCACCTGTACAATTTGAGCTGAGTCGTTGCGAAAATTTCGCAACGACTCAGCCGACCGCTGAATAAGCGGGGGGGGGGGGGGGGGGGGGGGGGGGGGGGGGGGGGGGGGGGGGGGTAAGAGGTAACTTTTTTTTTTTTTTTTTTGACCTCGAAATTTGAAATTTGACATTTTGCTCCGTTGGGGGGAGGGGGTAAGGTCACCTGTTTTAGGGTCATTCATGGGGATAATTTTTTTTTTTTTTTTTTTTTTTTTTTTTTTTTTTTTAATAATAAAACAAAACAAAAAAAAAAATCCAAAGGGGGGGGGTTTTAGGTTTTTTTTGGGGGGGTTTATACACATAAAAATACCAAAGGGGGGGGGGTTAACCCCCCAAAACCCCCCCCCCCTGCGTACGCGCCTGATTGTAGCATACAAATACAACGAACATTCTCGTACCTCCCCCAATAGAAAAAAATTGTATAATTTTGTTCCGTTATACCATAACATTCATTCATCATTGACGCCTGTGATATTATCTTGAAGATAACACTGTTCGATGCGATACAAAAATAGCGAAAGAAATGTGTATTAGTCTAGACCTATTATTATACTGCTTTTATTAAATTGGTTGTTAAATTGGTTTGTTTTGCATAACTAGTAATTCCCTCACATATCTTGTATTATTGTTATGCCCCCATCTCTCTCTCTCTCTCACACACACACACCTCCCCTCTCTCTCTCTCTCTCTCTCTTTTCACTTTCTCCCTTTTTCTACTATGATATATTGCAAAAAAATAGTCTCTCCCCTCAATTATAATACAGTGTTAAAATGAGAGCTATAATTCAAAATGTACATGTTTTAGTTATAATATCGATTCATAGTATACACTAAAAAAGTTGGGAATACCACACATTGTCATCACATGGAAACACGCGGTTGTATTTTCTTTCCCTTTCTTTGTCCACATCCTGATTAACATTCCAGAGTCTTTAACTTTCTTTCAAATCATATCCATTGGCCCACGTCTAACTCTACCGCTGATGTATTTATATAGTCCATCAAAGGAAATCCTTCTTTTTCTACGGAAACATCCCGTTTTCTTGATTGAGCATGTGACGTTTTCCGCTGTGTATTTTCTTTATTCTCAAAAATGGAGTAGCTACTGGGGGAGGGAGAGGGGGGTACCCCTTCTTCTAATCGAAAGACGAAAGAAGATAGATTGAGAGAGCGAAAATTGGGGGGGGGCAACGTGAAAAAGAAAACGATACGACCTCTACCACATACTACGCTCACTCGATGGTCCTTTTCCCCTAATATTTAATATACCTAGTACGACCAGTGCGCCCCCCTCAAAGGCTCGATCCACGCTCAACCATTTCCTCAAAGAACATGTGCTAAATTTAGTATCGTGTTGTCATTCTTTGAATTGTCAGTTTACATTCGATTTTTGAAAGTTGTGTGTAAATTTATTATTCATTCTCTGAAGGCTGAAAAATAAAACTTAGTTTGACTCAAAAGTAATTACAAGTACCTGTTTTTCAAATTGTAAGAGATTACCGCCCCCCCCCCCCTCCCCCCGTCGTACCAATGAAATTGATCATCGTTCTCGTAGTTTAAGCAATATTAAAACAAATTGACTCAAAAAGTATTCACAGATATTTGTTTCCATACATAAGACAAAATTACCCCTTCGTACTCATAAAATTGATCATTGTTATATTCTTCTACGCAATATTCAAACTTCATGAAGTTACCCCTCCGCAATGCCAACATTGTTTGTTATCTGTTTTGGTCATTTTGTACCGAAATCTTCTAAGACGAGTCGAACTCGTCTGCAAAGTGGAAAGCAAGTGGTGAGTCGTTCTAAGTTTGACGACAACCTATTCCACTGGGAGAAAGCTCAAAGAAACAAGTATGATATCCTGACAGTCAATATTTGCAGATTAGAATTCAGGCATGGCGTAGCCTGGCTCCTCTACCTTCCTACGCTTTTCTGGAGGAAATTTTCCTTTCCCCAATCCCGCAATTTGAAGCAACGTAAATTCGATGTCGTGATAGGTGTAATTTGACTAGTCCATGAGTCCTACAGGTTGAGATACAATCTGGTTTAATTTGTCGTGATGATGGACATGTTGTGAGACGTCATGTTAACTAAACGTCACAAGTTCGGTGTTCATATACAGTCACTGTCCTTATAATATACAGGGCCAGGGGCATTGCATGGGTCCAGCCATTAAGGGGAGGGGCCATTCGGTTTCCCCAAATCTCCGGTAAAGGGGGTACTTTTCGCGAGACAAAATCCGGCCCGTATTGATTTTACACACCGGAGATAGGGGGGGGGTGCTTTCAAAGAGAGGGAACATGCATACGCGTACGTGGGGGGGGGGGGGGGGGTTATCATGGAGGCATCGACCTTCTGTTTCTTGGTTGATTGTTTTATACAGGTGTAGCCGACACAAGCGTATACATTATGGATTGATGCCTCCTTCCTTGTGTTATTATTTTTTTTGAAAATTACGTTGATATCAATACGTTAGCCTACATATTTATATGGGAAAAAGGAGGAAAATAATGTGACTTCGAATAGAATTTGATTAAAAAGTGCAAGATATCACGACTCGATCAGCCTCGTGTCATCTTCTTTTCTAAAATTAAATACATGACTTGCCACATTTCCCCTCTTTCTTCTCAGATTCCGAACCTCTGATAATTACTCTAGCGACTTTTAAGAGGCATTTAACTTAATTTTGATGCACATACTAACAATCCTAATACCATTACCGTCTGTACCCCCGCACTGCTATCACTCATCCATGTCCATCGAGTCTACTCTGTAACTGTAAGCACCCATTGTGGCCCAAAATCCACCGAATTTTAGGACTTTAACTTTTAACACTTTTACCAATAATTGATGTATTATGTAATTTGCCAATTCTTCTGGCGACAATTCAAACTGTTTATTTCATCTTAAAGGTACTATGTCCCATTTGCAGGCCAAAAAAATAAAAAAGTTAAATTCCAACTGCATTTGAAAGATAATACTTATTTAGAACTTCCCTAAAAAAGGTGGGGCTTGAAAATGTCTTCAAGTGGGAAAATAATGACTATTAGTTGTCAAATCGACTTTAGGGCTATAGAGCCCAAAAGTAATAGTCTTGATTTTCAGACAATTGTACCGAATGGTCTTACGTTTTATGCTGCGCAAAGATTCAATCAGTTTAATCTTGGCCATCACAAGAAGTGGGTTATTGATGTAGACAAATGCTCATGTACCCTTTACAACTCTTTTCATGTATGTTATTACCAAAGAAGAAAAAAAGCCAGTCAGTCACTCAATAGTGTCTGACAGTAAAGTCTAGCAAGTAAACGGGTTTCCTTGCATAATTTGAATATGAGGACACTGCTAACGTTTAAATTTCACAGATAGGACATACATGACATATTCATAATTCCTGCAAAGTTCTACAGAATTTGAGGTTGGCTGCAAAAGGGACATAGTACCTTTAAGGTCACTTCTTCTTCCATCCTTCTCCCAACTGTGACCAAACATAATGCGATTACGGTCTCTGTCCCAGACTAGCTGCCAGACGATCCTTTAGAACCACCGAGTCTAGTCTGTTAGCACCTATTATGGACCTGTACATACCAATCAAATAAATTACTTGTCCATTTTATTTCCCGTCCCTTGCTTGAATAGTGTTCTTTTTGGCATGATATATTTGTACAGGTATGTTAATTACTGTGGTGACAATGTAAATCATTAAAAGCAGGACTGCACTATTTGTAGCTACTTGCGAGCGCTGTATAGCCAACAATGCCTAAGCGGTATCCGTTGGTCCCCCGTGGTCCCCTTTTTCTTAGGTTAATTGAGAGCTGATTTGATGAGATAACCACCTGTCAGTGACCAAGCTGGGAGGTCTAATCCCTCCTTGCCAAACGAGTGCAGAGGGGCTTTAATGTAATTTTAATGCTGCTTCCTCGCTTCTTTTATTATTTATGTCATTTTTAACCACTTCACAACAATTTTTGTACTCTAATTCGTTTATCCTTTTCCTTGTTATTTGTTTTTGTGTGTGTGGGTGTGTTTTCGTTTCATTTAAAATTTAGTATTATTAGTATTCATAACCATGAATCTTTTATGGTTTATATTCTGTTTTATTATTTTGTTCATATCAGACTATAGGGCTCCCCAGAGCCATCTATACACAGAGTTAGACCAACCCGGTTCGAGTTTGACACAATATGGCGACTACTGCTTTGTTGGGCAAGCACAAAACACAAAAATATACGCCATGTTGTGACCCAGTGAAACCAAGTTGGCCAAACTCTGTGTATAGATGGCTCTGGGGCTCCCTTTTGTAGCAGGCCCTCTGTGGCTCTGAATGGGACTACCCTGCTTTTCAAAAACAAGTGATAAATTAATTAATATAAATAAAGTCGGACAAAATAAGATGCTTATATAAGCAGCAACTAAGAATGACACAACAAAATAATGCATGTTATACTATATTGATTATGTTTCATTCAATTTCCAGTCTTTCATATATTAGGACCTTTTAAATTTGTTATCCCCTCTTATTTTGGTAGAATGTAATTTGACACTTCTTAACACATCTTATGCACCAACCCAATTCAATGAATTTTCAAAATATAAACACTTTCAGCTTTCTAAACTGTCCCTTATTTACAAAATGCCAAGTGAAGTTGAATTTAAACCATTTAATCAGCTCTCAATCTTGTCAATTATTCCACTATAATTTATCTGAATATCTTCATTAAATAGTACGCGAACTTGAAAATATCTAAAAGTAGCAGTTTTACTACTGGTTAATCGACAATTTACATGTATTATGTGCCTTTTAAAGTGCACAATATCTCTCTTATTTCAATCACGTGAATTTAACCTATTAATTAACGTTCATTATAGATATCATGTAGACATTGCAGGAAGCAAGCTTTGCCCCTGGTGAACAGTGATTAGAATAACTCTCAATTTAATTATGAAAATGTTAAAATAGTTATTCCGCTCAAAATATCAACTACTTCTATGAACTTCAAGGTGGATTATATTTCAGACGTCTTGGGAAGATAATAATCATTGTACAAGTTTCGACTTACAACATTTTCAAAGTCTATTTCCGTCGCTTGCTAACTGATTTACCACATTTCTTTTCCAAAGAGCAACTGGATATACGATATATTTGTTTGATATGGTCAACAATCATTATTATCACCAGGGTTACGGTTGCTAGTAGGCCTAAACTTTTTTTACTTGATATTAAATGACTTGAGCCGTCTGCCCAAAATACCAAAATTCATATAGTGGCTAATTTGTTTACCAAATCTGTTCGACCTAAGCTGAAATAGTTGTATTTATGCTAATGTTTAAATTTATTGTATAGGTTTAATGGTTATTTTACCTGACTGCTAAGAAAGCATAAATGCTTGTTAGTAAGCAACCAGAGGACCGACGGCTTTAGGTCCTCTCCGAGAAATGATATTGAATTATCATAACTTCATGAATCTATTTTGTTAATTACTTAATATTTTTCTGTAGATTGTACCATTCTCATCTGAAGAAGTACATTTCTTGATTTAAATTATAGAGGGGACAAAATGCAAATTTTATGCACCGACGTCTCTTGTTCGTAAATACCCTTGGCGGACGATCCGTTATTCTGTTTTGTATAAAAGAGTTGCATGTGTGAATGCATATATTTAGAACACTTGCGAACTGCTTAATTAATTCAGTTCTAAATCCAGAGTTGCTTTCACGTGAAACTTCGAAAGCAAGCCTATCCAAGATGATGACGTCAGATCAAACTAGCGATTTCTTGACGAAGTCTCACATTGCCCTGTCATATCGGGCGCTGCGCCACATTTGGCGCAAAATCAAGAAAATGGATCAGGCGGGGAGCTCAGCTGCAACAACATTGCGGGTCTCGTGAAGTCTGTTGAAGAGTAAGCTCGCTGACGAGTGACGACATGCTTTAAAAGGTGAAAGTTGTTCTCAAGTTGGTGTATTTGAAATCTTCTGGGAGTGGTAACATGCCATGGAACAATACTGATCTTGAACTTCAATCTTTGCATTCAGTTCCGATCACAGAGGCAATTTAAAGACAAGTAGGACGGCTTGTGTTCTTACAGCATGTACCTCACCACTTGTGCAGATTATCAACATTACGCGTATATACCAGGGAGATGAGATAGAACGTGTTTAAATCCAAGAATTTCATGTTGACTAAACTCATTGAATTTATACCTGTGCATCACAGTGTAGTCACGGAGTAGATTCTTAACATATTCACACGGTTGACATTGAGGCCACTTTGTGCGCATACTGTGGTCACAATTCTCGACACATTATAGATTGGAAAACTAAATGTTGACAGTATGAACTGTTTTTACATCTTTTACACTCTTTCCATAATGACTTTTGTGTATATATCTTTTACAAACTCTTTCCATACTGTGTTTACATCTTTAACACGCTCTTTCCATAGTATACTTATATCTTTCCCACACTCTTTCCACACTGTGTACATATCTTTTACACACTATTTCCACACTGTGTACATATCTTTTACACACTCTTTCCACACTGTGTACATATCTTTTACACACTCTTTCCACACTGTGTACATATCTTTTACACACTCTTTCCACACTGTGTACATATCTTTTACACACTCTTTCCACACTGTGTACATATCTTTTACACACTCTTTCCACACTGTGTACATATCTTTTACACACTCTTTCCACACTGTGTACATATCTTTTACACACTCTTTCCACACTGTGTACATAATTTTGTACACACTCTTTCCATTATGTGTAAATATCTTTTACACACTCTTTCCATAATGTTTTTACATATTTACACACTCTTTCCGTAATATGTACATATCTTGCACACATTCTTTCAGTAATGTGTAAATAACTTTTACACACTCTTTCCACACTCTTTCCTTAATGTGTTCATATGTTTTGTATATTCGTTCAACTCTGAGTGACATGACATTGCTCTTTCTAATAGGTATTTGACAACCTTTTCCATTTCCAGTTTTTCTCATTGTGCAAATAGCTTGACTCTTGAGAACCGAAACGAAGTGAATCTAGCTGGTTTGTTATCAGGACATCATGATGTTTTTTTCTCTCGCATGGTTGGTTTAATTTGTTCTTATGTAGACCATTATAACCATCACATGGTTCGTATTACATGTATATGAATTTCCCCGGCTATATGTAGTACATGTTACAATGTGATGATATGCCATATATTGTCAGTCTACGGTCATATTGTTTCACACGGTATGGTAATAATGGGGACACGATGTAATTTATCCCATACTGTCAACAATCACAATCCTGATCATGTCGATTGGGGTAAAAATTGTGTACCCCTCCGTCTAACAGCACACTTCTAATAGGGGTTACATTACCATTTTGATGTACCCTTTGGGCTTGGTCTACCATTGTGCTCCTGATAGGGGTAACATTACTGACTCCATGTACCCCTTGGTCTACAATCACGCTCCTGATAGGGGTAATATTACTGACTCCGTGTACCCCTCCCCCCCGGCTATCATTACACTCCTGATATGGGTAACATTACTGACTTCATGTACCCCTTAGTCTGGCTTAAGCTCATGACAGGGGTAACATTACTGACTCCATGTACCCCTCCGTCCACCATCACGCTCTTGAGAGGGGTGACATTACCAATACAATGTACCCTCGGTATGTGATGTCAACCTACTGGCTAGAAGAGATAATGAGGGGGTTGTCAAGGGGATACATCATCACTGGTATCGGTGCCCCCCTTCGAGACTCATCGCTCCACCAAGTGTGAATTAACAACGTCCTTGATCGCTAACTTGATGGTGAGAGAGTTGGGGGCTCGATGTTGGTCCAACAGGGGTGTCAACATTATGTTAAACCACAGTTCCTCTACCGGTGCATAGATCTATGTTTCCACATCTGTCAAGTGCAACTTTACCTGTTGTTATAACCTTCTCAATGGTTCATAGAAAAGTCAAATTCTGAAGAAATACGTAATTTGACAACTGCAAAATGTAGCAGTCTTCACGGGAAGTTTTAAGTTTTTGACTTTTTTAAAGGTGGACAGATCGGTATAAGTAAGCCAAAATCGGGGCAAAAATAATATACATGTCTATTATTTCATTTGAGGGAAGGTTTTCCTTAGAATTAAACATAACCCTTTAAATACATCTAGAATTTAATAACAAAAGTATTATTAGCACAATTTATATGTTGAACGTGAGTTACCTAATAAACCTGTGTCAGGGGTGTTTCTAAAAGAAAATATACTTCAACATGTTCATCGTTTTACAATTTTCCATTTTCAGTGCTAAGACACTCAATATCTCCAAGTTCATCGATGGTTACTACACTTGCTGCTGTCATTCTCTGGCGCGAGGTCCCACGGATAAAAGAAGAATTTGTGTCTGATGAATTACCATGTCCATGTCCCTTACCCGCTATGCCAATGACCCGTGACCACGGTCGGTATGAGGTCATCGCCAAACTAATAAATCTTACTAGAAACAGGTACACGTATAAATAGTGTCCCTGGAGTATACTTTTAAAAATGTCACACTGCTGTTCTAACTTTCTTTATATTATTATTGAGTATAATACCTTCAGGAGTCTTACCAACTTCGATTGCTTTCTTCGCATTTCCTCACGGTCGCTCATTTGCTACATGTGCATTTTTGCATTAAAAAATTGCTTGTGCAACACGATGTCTTTGCAAATTAACAATTTCCGGCCTTGATTAGCTCCTTGCCAACCCTTTTAACGTCTTGCATTGGAAACAGATACATAATCTTGAAGCCTTTGGTATGTCTGTCCCAAAATAAATACAATGTGAAATATAAAGACTGAATGGATAAATGTTAAACTGCTATCTCGTCATACGTTATGGAAGAGGAATATAGTGGATTTAAAAATTCGAACTATTTTGAAAGAAATCAACCAACTTCCCTGCAATCGCAATTTGTTTATTTGCGTATTATGTATGTCTGTCCCGTAATAAATAAATTGAGGCAAAGGGAGATTATTAGAGTGGTTTATAAAGAGTCAATACAATGTGAAATATAAAGACTGAATGGATAAATATTAAACTGCTATCTCGTCATACGTTATTGAAGAGGTGTATCATGGATTTTTAAAATCGAACTATTTTGAAATAAATCAACCAACTTTCTTGCAATCGCGATTTGTTTATTTTCGTATTATGCGTTTGACCCAGTTTCGGAAAATATGTTTGTGTCATCATTCGGAATTTGTTCATGCAATGTCAGGGTGAAATCATTATATTATTTTTCCAGAACATCAGACGTTAAACATTTCATCACAAGACATAAATGATATACAGTTCATGGAGTAATTCAATATGTCGCGACAGTAAATCTAAAAAACAGTGTTTCATGGTGGAAAAATATCAACCTCGACTTCAGTGGCGTAACTATAGGGTCATGACGGGGGCTTGGGACCTCATGGATGGCGCAGAAGGGATTAAGAAGAGAAAGGGGAAACAACGAGACAGAATATTATTTTAAAAAACCTCCTACATGCTTCTCTTGATCTGGGGCCTTTTAATTTCGCATTTCATTTACTGAGTAAAACGAGACAGAAGATTATAAAAGGATTATCAAACCCCCTTCTAAACATGCTTCTCTTGATCTGTGGCCTTTTAATTTCGCATTTTATTTACTGAGTAAAACGAGTGCCCCCATGGTTCCAGCACTCCTCCCACCCCCCCCCCCCCCCCTCATCAGTGGCGACGCTACGCCCCTGCTCATCTGTACAAGTTCTTCCACTGCTTGGTTCACAGTTTTTGTTTTGTAATGGCTTGGTCATGAAGATAATGGTTCCGTGCTATTCCATAAAGTAAACTCAAAAACGTCATCCGACAACAAGGATAGTTTCGACATCAATCTTTCACTCAATTATCCTTCAACTTTTATCTTGGACAATCGTTGATGTATGGATACCGCCAAGTCTTGTTTATGATGGAAGAATGCATCGCAATTGATATTAGATTGACCATAATTCATTATTGTCACCCGTACCTTTCAGGCATGGTCTATCTTTTGACACGGCGCTGATTTGAGATTTGACGGATGAGTTCAAAGGAAGATAAGGGTGCTGGCTGTCACGATCACCAAACTTTCTGTCGGAAACATCTTGTCTGTTTTCATGTCAATATTGTAAGAAATCCACATATATTTTATTCAAATAGGTATAGCATAATATTTTTTAAAGATGTGGAAAAATCAGGCCAGAGTTAGCCCGTTAGCCAAGAAAGGCGAATGGCAGTGAAACCTTTCTCTTTTACATGAAACGTGTAATCATGGTATTTCACGAAACGTTGGCCCGCTTGATAGCAAGCTTAGTAAGCCCCCCCCCCAAAAAAAGAAGAAGAATTATCTGAGGTTAAGATTGTAAGATAGTTATACATACAGACCTTGAAATTCTTCATTAAGTGGCGTAGCTCCAGCGTGCTTGCCCCCCCCCCCCACTTTGGTCGAGGGGCAGACAAAGGACATTAAAGATAAACTCCAGTTCTGGTAAAAAAAAAAAAAAAAAAAAAAAATTCTCACAGAATCAAACGAAACTTACACTGAATGTTCAAGATTACAAATAAATGACATGTGCCAAACAATTTTGGAAGAAAATGTAGACTGGCTGAGTAATGAGCATAGAAAGAAAAGGAAATCAAGGTAGTACTAGCCCCGAGACCATGTTTTTTTCCCTATATAGCTTTCTGTGTACAGTGCTTGTTACTTTACCAAGACTCGGTCAAATTTATTATGATTTTGATGACTCCAGAACCTTGCAGTGCACACCAATACTTACATGCTACATGATCAACTGTTTCTGATCCTTTCCACACCTTTTCTTTCACAATACAATCGCATTACCAGTACTAAAGTTTATCTATAAGAGATAGGGGGAGTAGAAAAGAAGGGGGAAAGGGGAGGGAAGGAATTGCAAGGTAAAGAGAAGATGATACACCAACTTCCTACGTTCTACTCCAAACGCAATAGCTCTGCTCTCTCGCGTGTCATTCATCAGGTAAGACCGATACCGGCACTATACTCCAACACCAGTGCCCCTCCCCCCTCAATAACTGGACTCATGCTACGCCCCCTTTTATATTCACCCGAAATATTAAAACAGCGCCTTCAACCATAGGGCACTTTTAGGCCATCAACGAATATGGCCGAATCAATATTGGCAATACACTTACTCCAATGAAACGATATGTAAAGATCGTTTGATTGGGGCAAACATGGTGTTAACTGCTGATGCAATGTCATTGAGAAAGTGTCAAAAGGCTGGTTGACCATCTTTGAATAGTTGTGAAGTGTTCCATTCTAAAGGACGGGAGCCATTTGCAACAAGGGAAGCCTTATTTCAGTTGATATCAGGTACGATTTTATTATAATGTCTTAGGACGATTCTTTTCAGATATTTTTCCTGCCAAAATAGTATTAAGTAGTATTTAGAAAATTTCAGTAGAAATGTGGATTAGTCCAGGAGTATATGCATTAATTCTTCCTTTTCTTAAAAAAAAATCAATGCAATTATAAAGTTTATTGTAAAAAAAAACTTTAAAAGTTGGATTAATGTTCTTCTCTTATCGTTGTATAGCTTGTTTGTTTTCTTCTTATCAGTATGTTGTATCATATTTTGTCTGTCTTCCTAAAGTCTTATCCTTTTTCGTTACTGGTATTAAATTCAATCGCTTTACTTCCTTTGTATATCTTCCCGATTCTACCCTCCCTTTCTTCAAAAAGGGCATCAAATTTACACAAAACATTTCTTAGAAACTCTCGAAATATCAAACCACATCACGATTTTGCTATTGTTTACCGTGTAATCCATTGTGACATACGTCGAAATTGACGGCGACAGTAATCATAATTATACTGGGATGAATGCTCAGCAGGAATAGTATTGTGCTACAGTCACCTCATACAGTCTCTAACCGCATATAGTTTACTCCGGCTGCGAATTTCAGTCTTTATCCCTGTTCTCTTTTGCCTAACATAGCAGTGTCATCAGGAAAATGACATGGGAGAAGCGGGGTCAACAAAATGCGTCCTAAAAAAAATGTCGGTTTTGAAGAGTTCTGACGCCCCACGAGACCTACATCCCGCTCCCATAGGTCCTGATAACCTCTCTAAGAATTCATGAGACCGAACATGTTGGTCTCGTGGGCCTTCTAAAAAGTGACAGTATTCAGTGTGTCATGATAAAGGCGGCCCACGACAGACGGTCTCTTGGGATTGTCCGCTCTCATAAAAATATCCAAAAGGTAACCGAAAAATAATAATTTGAATAAAGCCTGGCTTTCTAAGAATTCTGAAAACAGATGCATATGGTACCATGATACCAAACCGTCTGCCAATGCTGGACCACAGTGCACTCAGGGGGCATCGGGTACACGAACTCCAGGTAAAATTGAGGAGCTTTATGTAACATCACATAAAAGTATGCCCATTACCAGGACCCATATTTAACATTTTGTTGTTGCTTATTTTATGTGGTGTATTTGTTGTTGTTGGGTTGGGATTTCGTTTGTTTGTATGTGTGATTGTGACATTAACAAACAAAAAAATATTTGAGAGCAACAATCCTTTTTAATTCATTCAGTAAAGCTTACTGATTTTTTATATAATCAATCACACTCGCCATTATTCTGTTCGGTCTCGATGCTAAATCTGTCGCTATACTCACTACTGTTTCTTTTGCTGCATTCATACTTTACAATGTCCATTTAAAGTCTTTCCATATCTGCATACCATTAAGACGTTGACTCTTCTAAATCAAACCCAACGCTGCGGGAGTCTTCTTCCAGAATAACCAGACCCTCTTCATGTTCTCTTGTTAAACTGCCAAGATGTCTCATTGAGGTAGCCTCGCTTGATTGCGATGTCGGACAGGTGCTTGTCGAATACTGGTATTGAACCAGTGCTTCTTTTCATGAGTCAATAACATTGACCAAAACATTTCGATGTGCTTTGAACTTTTACAAAACAAATATAGTGGCGGATACAGAGAGGCTGACGGATGCAGTCTTTTTTTTTGGGGGGGGGGGGGGGGGGGGGGGGGGAGGATCATTCAGAAAAACCTTCGGTATGGCCTATAATATATATATTGGAGGGGGGATGGCAAAATTTACTTGCTTGTACCTAACATATACAATTTAGATTTTAAAGGTGTATGGGTGGTTGTACGCCTAAACCCTATCACTGCAAGGGAGGAGGAGGTGCGCGACCCATCCATTTTGTCGATGCTTTATTCTATTTTATTTTTGACATTTTTTGTTGGGGGAGGGGGTTGTTTCATGCGCTCATCATACAGTTGGTGATGCATTGTGGGACTTGGCTGTCGACAAATCGGGACATTGTGAGCAGCATTATGGCAGTATACGTAAAGTCGTGTCAGGAGAATACCATGCCTTTAAAGTCACACAGTATTCGGTGTACATGTACATGTGTATTGATCTGGTAGTGGTATTGATTCAAAATAAACTAACACCAGATAGAGGTCAACTACCAATCAATGTGTCTGTGTTTTCCAAGGTTTCTGAAGCAGCAAACTTGTTGTCCCTACAGAAAATACTCCAAATTGCCTTTACATTTCGAGGGTGAGGGAAATTTGATATGATGAGAATTCGTTCGTACAAGTGAAGTCCTCTTAATACCTGTTGTTGGGAAAACACCCGGATGGTGTCTTACTCTAATTCCCCGTGAAAACCAACTACTATGAGCCTTTAAAGCTCCACTGCACTACTTGTAACTACTTGTGCCCTCTAACAAACAATGCCTAATCGGTGACCATTGGTCCCCCGTGATCCTCTTTTCTTATGTTATTTAAAAGCTGAGTTGATGAGATAACCACCTGTCCAGTGACCTTGCAGGGTGGTCTAATCCCTACTTTACACTAGTACAGATGGCCTTTAAGTCTCCGGCTGTGTATATGCAGTGTGCCGTCATCGTACTCTCAAAAATACAGACGTTCTTACGCAAAACGAAGGACGAGTGTGTGTTCTTGCGATCTAGTACATGTTGGCGAATCCAGCATTGTTTTGGGGAATCCTGTACGTGATCTTTCGAACTTTGGCCAAAAATCAAAGAAATGTCTTACGTTGGAAACTTTACCTCATTCCTGGCCACAAGAAGTTCTGAAGACCTTCATCATCAACCCTTGTCTGTACTTTTCATGCTTGCTTATTGGAAAATGTTCAACAAACTTGTTGGGAATTAATCAGACCCCTCCCCCCCCCCCCCTCCCCCATTAAAAAAAACGTTCTGGTTCTGCCCCTGGATAAAAGTTGTAAGCATCATGTGAAACATACATTTGAGTTCCGGTCATGAGTTTGCAGTTGAAAGGAGCTGTCATGCAGCCAAACAAAATAATGAACATAAGAATTTGTATATACTATCAGGTTTTGGGAATCATAGAAATAATAAGAAATCGACTGTATAAAGTCTCAATGAAAGTCACAACCGTACACTGTACACTGAACTATTTATATGAGACTTCACAAACAGATGATATGAACATTTTGTTCTAAACACCTCAGCCATTTTTCGTCATAATTATTTTGAAAATGAGGGCATTTGAACAGCCATCCTTTTCAAAACGCAATTTGGTCGATGATTTTCTTCCACACTGACAATTTTTTGTTTAAAGAATGGAATAACTGGCAATATATTCCTTTCCCACAAATCACTTCCTCTTGAAGCACGCTGATGCTTTCAATGACATTCTGAATCGTCTTAATTTTTGATTTTTTTTTTGTCATGCCTCTGTGCAGTGGAATCCCTCTTGGTTTTCTAATTTGAACATTTACTGGCATAAAGGTTACGCTGAAGTGCATCATTATATCTTTCTATTAGAATAGTTTGGCAATTAATTATGGGAAGAGATCCTGGTACAAATCCGGGGATCAGTAATGACTGTGCATAATATTATTGATTATGGGTTGTGAGAAAGTAGAATGGCATACAACGATGAAATGGTTGCCTAATTATGTCAATCTTTTATTATAATCATACAGATATTAAAACAAGAGAAGTATTCATTCCAACAAATCCAACTGATTTTGAAAGGTTACGTTAGGTTGTAGCAATTACTCATTCTTGTCTCTCAGATTCTCTTCTCTGTCTGTCTGTCTGTCTCTCTCTCTCTCTCTGCAAATCTTTTAGTTTTCACTTGCCTCACTTGGTTTTTTTTCTTCTTCGATATTCTTTTAATTTCTATTGACGTATCGCAAAAAATGCTATTCTGGTATCATCAACAATTCGGTTTTTTAATTTTCCTTCCCATAAACCAAAAATATCAAATCAGTTACTTCTATATTAAATAAGTTCGACGGCTCAGTTTGTTGTTGTTGCAGATGTTGTTGTTGTAATTGTAGTCGTTGTTGTTTTCATCCAGAATATAGAGGAACAAAGTGCTCATATTAAATAACTAGGTGTCCTGGGGGGGGGGGGGGGGGGCGTGTACACATGTTTTGGGGAGGCATGTGATTTTATATAGCGATGAGTTCTGTACGCACTATTATTGTGTTTCCTGGGGAGGGGGATAAGTGAACATAATATAGGGGTAAATGCTCCGCCCTACTTTATATGGAGATGTCTTTGATTAACCATAAGTCAATAATCATTATTCGGAGAAACAAATCATATAACAATCATACTTTCGCACTCTGTTTCTAACTATTAATTTCCTCCTTGGATGGTCCCGACAATGATACATTTTTTGCAACACTAACATTTTGCTCTAACGAGAGAGCTGGGAATTATTCAGCCCTTTTGAGGAGGAAACGAATTAATAAGGTCTTTTGATAAATTACCATTGCATACATTTGTCATATCATATCTCGTATGACTCTGTTTATTTCCCTCGCACGAAACATGTTGGTACGTGATTATTACACTCAGGGATCGTTCTCATTGCCAGTATAATGTAGACGGAGCCTTCGACCAGCCAAAGTCAGAGCCATCTATATACAGAGTTTGGCTAACTTGGTTACACTGGGTCACAACATGGTGTATTATATTCTTTTGTTTTGTGCTTGCCCAACAAAGCAGTAGTCGCCATATTGTGTCCAACTCGAACCGGGTTGGCCAAACTCTGTGTACAGGGGCGGATCTAGCTTTTTGCTAAGGGGGGGTTTGACCAAAATAATGACGATGCGGAGCATCGTCCACGAGCCGCGAAGCGGCGAGCCGATTTTTTTTTGGGTGTTTATTTGAACCCCGTAAGTGATGTTTTCCTGGCATCTATTAACACAATGGAGACCATAAAAAGCAGTGCATGATAACGTCTTTTTAAATCAAGTAACAGTTTAATACACAGTTATATCCAGAGTTATCATGTGTTTGGTTAAGTTACCAGATGAGTTGAATATCTTCTCACAATATTTGCACTTGAAAGGGTTTCTCTCCAGCGTGCGTTCTTTTTTTTTTTTTTTTTTTTTTTTTTTTGGGGGGGGGGGCCGCCCAAGGGGGGGGGGTTTAAACCCCCTAACCCCCCCCCCCCCGTAGATCCGCGCCTGGTGTATCATTGGCTCTGGCCCTATAGCATGCCAGACAGCTTCATAATACGACGACTCTTTGTATGGGATGGGAAATAGATCTGCATGTGCACAACCTTCAGAGGAAGAGATAACTGAAGCAAGGGTAAAAATAATCTACACTTGAATGGACCTCCATGTCTCTATATTAAACTGTTTTGATGATTTAAATGTGTCTTCTTTTGGTTCCACTTTTCAATATTTCAATATTATTGATGAAAGTCGTGGATAATATACTATATGCTTAATTGATAACATTATGATTATTATTATTATTATCATAATGTTATCAACTCATCATTATCGTTGCTGTTGTTGTTGTTACAATTATTGTTGTTATTATAAGTAGTATTGCTATTAAAATTAATCAACATCATCATCATCATCATCATCATCATTATAATTATCAAAATGATTACTATGTTTATGTCTTTACTATTGTCATCATTCAAGTATGAGTAAGACCAGAGAGGGGTAACAAACGGTCGGCAATGTGAATGCAACATTTTTTATTTTTTTTTTTTGTATCAAAATGATTCTAAGAGCATTACGGTAATCCCCCGAGGATGCAACATCATGATCTGATAATCTCAAATTAAGAAATTAAATATTGTTATAAGCCCTCCCCTAAGAGAGTTTCACTGTTGTAATGTTTTATGACGTCATGTTTTAAAGGGCAATAAAACACTTGAGGGTAATAAACGTGTCGTGGATGATAATTTTATATCCTTGGATTTATCATTGACATTTGCTTACCGATCCGTCTTCTTACACTTTAGTAGAAGTAGTAGTAGTAGGAGTGGTAGTAGTAGTAGTAGTAGTAGTAGTAGTAGTAGTAATAGTAGTAGTAGTTGTAGTAGTAGTAGTAGTAGTAGTAGTAGTAGTAGTAGTAATATAGAAGCAGCAGCAACAGCAGCAGTTGCAGTTGCAGTAGTAGTATCAGTTATCATACAATTATTGGGCAACTTTGTTTTTAAGTAAATGAAGACTGACTGTACGAAATTTGTGTAGATAATTTGTATACAAAAATTACATATCCTAAAGTAGTTGTAGTAGGAGTATCCAACAATCTAAGGGGTATATACATTTGCGCCATCTATGGACACCCTGTGCCGTACGACCCCCCCCCCCTTGAAAAAGTATATTTATATTAAATTTGTTTTCAGCAATCTGTGCTTATTCACTGCTACTACTATATGTACATTTGTAAAGCTCAATTGGATTTTTCTGGGCCTTTATGGACTGAACATAGATGGGCTGCACAAGCCACTATACTGTACTCACCATTATGCGCCTTGTCACAGTTCCCCAATATTTATGTGTAGCCTATTCCCTTCACAGTACGGGAAAGGAGAGTATTCGAGCAAGGCCAAACATTTTGATTAATTAAATCACTCCGAAATCAAGTTTGTTTCAGAATTTGTGAAACTAAGTGAAAACTTCCACACCAGTAGCACTCTATGTTAAAAGAGTTAACCATCACGTATACGCCCCTTATTGCGACCTATAATGATCAATTTTCTGTTTCCCGTCCTGGTAATTAAGTAACAGGCCATGCGCATTTTTCAGAAATACACTTGTCAAATTATTTTCAGCCTCATAACTATGGCATTTATTGGGAATATGACCCAATTTGTGTGCATGCTAAATATTTTGATCCGTACTCTAATTAACAAATTCAAACTATTGATTTGAATACATCTTTGACTACAAAGCAATCGATCTAAGGTGTATTTTGAATGATGTTTTTTTTTAATTAGATAATAAAATCAGTGAAAGTATGATATATGTACCTTAATACCCCATTCTGTTGATGATGTATTTTTATTAAAAAGTATGTTTTATTATTTATCTTTGGTCTTAAATATGCCATAAAATTATTTGTGGATCCATGGTGATTTGAAAATGTTCAGTGCCATTGTTTGGACGGATCCTATTGATCTTGTTTCAAGTAAACATCCATCTATAACGAAAAAGAAACATCATAAGCTTTGATTTTTCATCAGTTGCATAGTGTAAGGAAAGGGTCCCCTTCCATAAGGCAGTTTATCTACCTCTTCTGTTGGACAAGTGCCCCTATAAACCTCCTGCCCTACAACGCTCGATGTTATACATTGGCTGCTGTTGTTTTTCCTGTTGCTGCTGATGTTCTCGCTGTTGTTGTTGTTGTTGTTGTTGTGTTGTCGCTGCTATTTATCATTGTTAATGTCGGTCTTACATTCCATAAAAGTGTGAACTTATTTACGAGATTTACCATTCAAAATACGTCT
Organism: Strongylocentrotus droebachiensis; assembly: GCA_035222895.1. NCBI lineage: Eukaryota > Metazoa > Echinodermata > Echinoidea > Camarodonta > Strongylocentrotidae > Strongylocentrotus > Strongylocentrotus droebachiensis. Next base: position 1,672 of record JAVYIG010017787.1, on the reverse strand, counting down.
CAAGCACTTTTATCGTAATCATGCATGAATTCCCACAAGGTTCGTCCAGCTATAAGTTACATACGGTGTTTAATTTAAGGGAGTGGATATGGTAAACAGATCGATGTCAGCATTTTTCTGTTAGTTGCTAGATTTCTCTCAAGTTGTCTTTCATTAGAAACAAAATGTGTCTGCAACAAACATAATAATGTAGTTATGTTATCAGATGTATACACGAGTCGCTGCTAGGAAAATACTCCAAGATGCCTGCAAAGAAAACAAAAACAACAGCAGCAAAACCTAATCGCTTTTTGCATACTCATTCTACCCTGAAAAGTAGATCTCGAGAAGGAGGTCATAACACAAAAACAAAATTGTAAACATTCAGCTAGTATGTTTGAGAATCCTGATTTCGTAAATACAAGAGGATAATTTCATTTAAATAAATGTCTATAAACATTAAACAGTTTAGATTTAAAAGGATAGTTCATTGTGATGATATAATCATACGTGGTGTACATGGGTATAGTAATATACCATGATAGCTTGGCAAATTAATTGCTCTTAGTTTTATATTTGATATACATAGATTTTCGATTAAAATCAAATATTAAAATACCGAAATGTTATCTAATAAATAACATATCTATTTACTCAGAGTAAAAGGGTTGGTAGCAAGACGGAGTGATTAAGAGATAGAGGAGTGAGAGAGAGAGAGAGAGAAAAAAAAAGAGAGAGAGAGAGAGAGAGAGAGAGAAAGAGAGTGGGGGAGAGGGAGATAAAGGGGAGATGGGTAGAGGGGGACAGAGAGAAAGAGAGAGGTGGAGAGACAGATATACGTAAAAGGATTGGTAGCAAGACAGAGTGGTTAAAGAGATAGAGGAGAGATAGAGAGAGGGAGAGAGAGAGAGAGAGAGAAAGAGAGAGGAAGGGAGGGAGAGCAAGATAAAAAGTGTGACAAAGAGAAGGAGAAAAAGTGAAAGAGAAAGAGAGAGAGAGAGAGAGAGAGATGAAGAGAGAACGATGAGCAAATGTTAACAGGTGTATCGTCGAAATAGATAGAGAGTGGGCCCAGTGGAAATCTAGCCTACTCTCTATAGCAAAAACAGAGTGATTGGTCTAATAATGACGTCACAAATCATGACAAAAACATATCCGAATCATTATGTTTGCCTCTATAATGCACCTGTTTTATATGATGAATACGTCCCCGGAATATATAGGTAGGCCTATTATATGATTTCAAGGAATTATGCTATTACATGCACACAGCGTGCAGAGCTATCAAATGGCAGCCGGATTTGGTCTACTGGCTTACAGAGGTCTATACTTTCTATTCTATGTTCTATGATATCGTTACGACGAATATGACATTAAGTGGAATTCCGCCATGATATTATTAAGTTGATTTTGATATAGAAGCAGCAAAACAAAAAAGGAGAGGAACAGATCGATGAAAGATTGAGCAAATTCCGATTAAAAATAATAAAGTTAGGAATTTTTGAAGTTGCGATCAATCAAACACTGATTGGCAACTGTGTGACGTATCTTGCGAGCTCCTCTCCCACTTGCTTTGTGCTTTAAAAAAAATCTGAAATGTTCATTTTCATATAAATGCACCCTAAATATAATGGTTGCAAGTATGCTCCTATATATCCCCTGTATGGAAAGAAAAATGTGACCAATAACGAAG
>JAVYIG010017786.1:0-24299 GCA_035222895.1 Strongylocentrotus droebachiensis | reverse complement strand
CGTGAGTACAGTAGGTCTATATTACTAGTGTCTAATAATGAGGTCATTTTTAACACTAGTAGAGGAGTAGGAGTAGAAGAAGAAGAAGAAGAAGTGTTTCAAATATGTTGATGTCCTAAATTACAATTTAAAAAAAAAAAGCCTTTTATTAAAAGTTTTAATTCACCTCATTCCCTGTAATAAGTAATGGAACCCTACAAAGACTTTGTCTTTATCAAACACCTCTGTGCTGTTTAATTACAATAATCTAATACTGATGTCTACATGTGTACATCCATTCAGTGATTATTCTTAATCTTACTCTAGTATCAAGATGTTACTGTAATGATAATTAAAAAATTACAACAATAACGACAACAACAGCAACAATACTTGCATGTACAATCCCTGACAATAGTAATATGCCTTCTTCATCGATCCAGGGTATAGCCTCATCGGCATTAAGACTCTTCTCCCGGCTCACTAACTTTGAATCATCGCGTCATCGCGTCGGGTCAGGTATACAGATGGGTAGTCCCAACCTTTTGTGAAAACATGCCCCTTTATTAATGAAATGTTTGGGGCTAATGTTTGTGATAAAAAGTCCTCTCATCCACAAATATTCTGGTCCACTTTACCTGACAAACCTATGAAAGGTTGCGTCATCTTCCACTTTCATTTCATGAAAGGACTTGTAACGCGCCGACCACCCGACGTGATGTCATGGCCCGATGATTCAAAGTAAGCCCTTCTCTCAGAAGGCTTTGCAATCATATTATTTCTCTTTCCTCTTGTCCCTTCCTTATGGCAGGAGGTCGGAGTGAAACAGTTGCTGCGATAGCTGTAGGTATTATGTGTCTCCTCTTTGGAGTTCCCTTGTGGTGGAAGACAACAACTACATACAGGGCAGCTCTTCCCTACAGTGACATTGAACAGATCTTTCAACAAGAGGTATGTGATGACCGGGGTAATATCTAATGACCGGGGTAATAGTATATTTGTAAAGCGCTTAGAGACATTTGTATTATAACTATAAAGCGCTATATAAAAATTAAATATTATTATTATTATTGACTTTGCTCTATTATCATGGAGAATGGGTTTAGAGAAGATTTTGGTGAGTGGGTGTTAGGAGTGGGCGTAATGCAGGATCCTAAATGGTTTTTTTGTAATTGTTGCAATGTAGAATGAGCTGATTGTACAGTCTGGTTTTATAACTTTTTTTGCCTGAAACATGAATATTAATTTGGAAACACTACATGAAATGATTTGAGAGAGAGAGAGCGTAACCAATATTTTCATGAATATGGATCAGAATTTAGAAATTTAATCAATGTGGGTATTCTTGTCAAATTTGGGCAAGAGATACATATACACGTACATGTAGCTGTTTTGTTTGTCCAAATGCAAGCCTGCTTCCTCTTAGTCAACACATACACTGCATTATATTTTTTAGTAATGATAGCTTCATATCATCATCCGCATCATCTTCGTCACCACCACCACCACCATCATCATCATCATTATTTGTTATCATTCATTGCTATCTTCCTCAACACCCTTATTCTCCTCGTCCTCCTCATCATCATCAGCATCATCATTACCATATTTATAATAATTATTGTGGCCATCATCGTCATCGTATTCATCATCCATACCATTGTTATCATTAATTCATTATGAAAATCATCATCATCATCATCTCTGTCAATGTCTTTATCAAAATATCATTATCAAGATTCCTGACATTCATAGGATTTTCATTTTCATCTTTAACACCATTGTTTTAGCTATCATTACTAACTGAACTTATTATTTCAGAAGCTTTCTTACTTTTTAAAAGTTATTATGTTGCTTTCAGATACAATAAAAACAGGTGAAGTTAGAAAAAAGTAGCAAGGCAATGTACATGTCATGTGATTCTATGCCTGTTGAATGAAGTATTCTGATACAATGATGTTTGTTTTAATGGTGTAATACTTCAAATCAACAGTGAGAAGAATGAAAGATGTTAATTGGAATGGATCCCATATACAGGTGTACATAATTTTACATGCGACATGTTTGCTCAATTCTATGAAGGTTCCAACTTTAATCTTTCAGACCACATGCAGGATTCCTGTAACATTGGTATCATGCAGTCAAGAGCCGGAGAATGGCTCACCGGTAAAACTGCTAGAAAGGTTTCTACAATCAGGTAGGTCTGGTACATTTTTAAAACTGGTACGCTTAAAACTAATAATACTGTTTAAAAAATGAATTTAGATGTCAATCAAATCATGTAATGGCCCAGAAAATTTACCCCTTAACAGTAACCTCTCCCCCTCACCCCTCCATAAAATGTTACCCCAAACTAATAATGGTTTGACAAGCAGTACCAAATATTTGGATCAGTTAGTTCTCTAACATAATAGAGCAAATAATGATAAAAAGAGGTTGGTACATAATACGTCTTTTGGATGGTGAGGTTAAAGGTCGGTCCACAGACGTAAATAATCATATCTGATTGATACACGTCTGTAAAAACCCAATTACACACACACATACAATTTTGAGCATTCACGATCAATTATTCTCTACACTGTACATGAATGTATGTATTCTATGCATTGATGAAAATGACTACTTTCTGATATAATCTGATTATCGCCTTTTTCATGTCAATAGGGCAAGATGGGAGGTCATCACTAAGTATGCAATACTCCATGTATTTTAGGAATTGCTTGAGAGCAGAGAAGAGACTCATGGAAGAATCATCCTCAATTGCAGGTAAAAGGGAGAGAACAGATAATTGGGTAGGATAATCATTAACTACACTTGTCATTTTTAAGCCTTCTTTTTCATCATTGTCACAATACTCATGGAGAATTATTATGTGAGGTACCGCACTAAGTCACTACTCATGCTACTTTTCAAAATATTGTTTATACCAGCATGTTATATTCGTTTGTGCAAGTATTATCAAAGCTATATGATGATGATGCCAATGATGATGATGATGAGAGGTGATGATGATAATGTTAATGAGGATGATAACAATGACCGTGGTGTTAACACTTTGGAGACGACGGGCTTCTACAGAAGCCGAACGAGTTGTTAAGTCTGTGACGACGGGCTTCTGCAGAAGCGGAGAAGTATCCCTAATATGTTGACAAAGTTTTCCAGCTTATTATCAGCTATTATGTGCTAAAATTCTTTGAAGTATTATTTAGATATATTCATTCATCTCATCTACTAAAAAAATAATAACGTTACATGGAAAAAAATCGAGAAAAAGTGATAATCATTTCAACTTTACCCTAAGTTAGTGTTCGGATCGAAAAAAGGCCCTCGAAATACCCATACAGCTGGAGACGGACGCGTACGCGCGCGTCCATTCTATATTCTTGCCAGGATTCTTGCTCTACTTCCAAGTTCCACCCTTCCGCATTTCAGATATTCGTATTATCAGTTCGATTTCGACCCTGATTCCCCCTTATTACTTATTTATATTTATCTACCCTACCGGTGTGGCATTTTTTCATCATAATAAGCCTGAGAGGGAGAAGAAGATAGAGGGAGGGAGAAGATAGAGGGATAAGAAGACAGAGGGATACACTGAGAGGGGAAAGAAGAACATAGATTTTTACATTTTCTCATTGACAAGACTTGTTTATGGGGGGAAAAACCTGGATAGATAAGGATATGAAAATCAGGTTGAATGTTTCCATATGTTATCTATAAAGCCTGTCGTCTCAAAAGTTTTGACTCAACATCTATCAATTACGTCATTGTATTTACATGACAATATGCTTTTCATTTTATCAACTTGACCAATTTAGCGAATCATTCATGTATGGACCTCCTCTTTTATGAAAGGCTTATCTCAGCTATCCCACGCTAAGGGGGAACAAAAGAATGTAAAGAAGTAACTACTCTGGAAGATTGCCGTTTTGAAAGAACGAGGATGTAGGCGTAAATGTAGGTCAATAGGTCATCTACATGACAATACAAACAACCACTCTAACTTATATACCTTTACGAGGGCATGTAACAATTTTAGAGCAGGTTTGCTCAACCTAAAGCCGGTCTTGGTTTGAGCGCGGGCATATGAAATGTTCAAATGTTATGTTCTGAAAAACGACCCCTTACTCTTCCTCTCTCTCCCCACCGAATATCACTATTGTCTTGAGCAACTCAGGCGGTATAGCCACGAATATGAGACTTTCAGTCCTGGGCAAAGATGCTAACATTGTTGAAAAATTAACTCCTTATTAGCCACACCTTTCAAAAAAAAAACACAACAACGCGATGCAGAAATAAAACACACTGAAGCACAATGCCAATTTCACGAAATTCCTGACGTATTCAGAGAGGGAAGGGGGGGGGGGATGGGATAGAGACAAACAGACAGAGAAAGATAGATAAATAGATAGAAAGAGAGAGAGAGAGAGAGAGAAAGATGATTGTGATGAATTGTGATTTTGTTCTAATCTCTGTCATTCATTTAGCTCTTTCCATTACAAACAAATAAACTATGCGTACAAAGATTCAATAAATATTTTATTGATACAGCAACCTCATATAAAAAGAAAGGTTCTAAAAGAAGTATGGATAGAGAAAAATAAACAAAATTAAGCGGGAGACAAAAATTAAAACAAAATGAATATTTCACATCATGAGAAACGAAGTCGAAAGCATTCAAGTAAATATTATTTTTGTTTTCAAGAATAAAACAATGTTCATCTCAAAATTCATTTCCCAAATGGTCCTTTATTTGATACGCACATTTAAAAGAAAGGGCATTTAGTGTATATCATGGCATAATGTTGGTCAAAATATAGTTACAAAATGTTTCGAAAACCCATATAAAACAAAGGCTTAGGCCTTATTTATGGCTCGGTTGATAATCGGCCGAGCTTTAGCAGACGACAATAATGGACAATGGGGAAATGAATGGAGGTATCGACCGATCTGCGCGTGCGGCGGTGCTTACGCAATTTGTATGGTCAGTGTATTGAAAAAGAAAGATGTGAAGCTTCAGCAAAATAAGACGGCAATTTCCCTCAAAACTAAAAGACCTTATTTTTCGTATTGGTGAACAAAACTTATATTTTTAGCAAGAAAAAAGGCTGATCTTTAATTCTTACATTTACTAAAAATCACGAAAATGACTGAATGAGGCGCAATGAGCAATGAAATTAGAAAGCACCGCCAAATTTTCTATTACTGGCGATGTTACCAAAATCGCTCCGTCACAGGGGAAACAATCGTTGTGCGAGGGCTCGCACTCAAAGGGTTAATGGTGTTCAAACAAAGCTTTACATTGAAGTTTATTTCTATGTTGTACTGAGAGTTTTTTTTGCATAGATTGCTTTAAATTTGTTATAAATCTTGCACCTTTTTTGTATGTATCTTGACAGAGTTTGATGGAACATTGTCTAGATTACGTCAGAACCCAGTGGGGGAGATTACAGTCTACATCTTCGACAATTCTTCTGTTTTCTTCCCCGATGTGAAGATAGATATTCATGTTGGGCAACATAGAGCTATTTATGTTAAAGGTAAGTGCAAAAATTGCCAAGTCTTTTCTAAAAATGGATTGCAGTCTGTTCATGTAGTGTGGGTTGCTCCGATTACATATGATCATTAGTCGGCCAACATGTTTCCAACTCCAATTTGAATGATTTGGGATTATTTATTTTTGTAAAATATTTTTTTAAATTATTAGTATTAGATGAAAGTTCCACGTATTATAATTCCAGTAGTAATTTTTACATCACTGAATGAATCATAATCGTCCTGCAAAACGTTTTAAAATCTGGATTCCAGTCAATCGAGTGTCTTTTATTGTTTTTTTGCTGATTTTGCGTGTTCAGGTCCAAAACTTGAAGCGTCTTTAGAATCTGCTGCAGCATTGATAAAGACTGTGATTGTGCCAGAAGCCAGCCTTGACAAGCACTACAAGACTGCAAGAGGTGTTATACACACAGTGGTAAGTATGCAAGAGCAAGAGGATGATGAACATAAAATGGATAGAAGTTAATGTTCCTGAAAGAGCTGGCATGAAGAGATGTATATATTCTCTATTTACACTGTTTCCTTCTTTACGTCTCAGAATTAAAAAAAAAAAAAGTAAGAATTTTCAAAGTGAATATTTTCAACTATCTACTGCAGTTCTTTAAAATTATCTAGCCGTAATATAGCGGCTATTCTGCAAGCATATGCTTGCATATTAGATTCCCTTGCCAAACTATTTCTTTGTTAAAATAATATACAAGTCCACTGTAAGGAGATGTAAACATTGAAGAAGAAAAAAGTCTTTACATGTACCTTTGTAAACGGGGAAATCTCCACAGTGGGATTTATGGTGCATTGACACTGCAGTCAAATCTGTCATGCCACCGAGATGAACACAGCGATTGCAATCTGATGCACATTGTTTTTTTAAAGACATATTTTTCTCTCATAGATGTGACTGTATTATGCTTTCAAACAATTTCCCCTGAAATTTAGGCTGATCTAGAGAGGCTGCCACCAATAGGAACACAGCGATTGCAATCTCATGTACATTGTTTTTTAAGACGTATTTTTCTCTTGTAAACGTGACTGTATTAAATGCTTTTCAAAAATTTCCCCTGAAATTTAGGCTGATCTCGAGAGCATGCGTTCTTTCCGTTACACTCCTGGCTACGAGCTCGCGTTCACCTTGCTCATCCCAGAACCTCACAATATTCAGGCTCACTGGAATCTGGATCAGGCACAAAAAGGTAGATACAGTTAAAGGTATCGACCAGTTCTGGTCATGTGATTGCATTGTGAAAGAAACGTTGTGGAATCGATCAGAAAAGGTTGATCATCTAGCATATACCATAAATCTCTGTGTATAAGACGTACCTGTGTATAAAGTGCACCTCTATTTTTTTTTGGGGGGGGGGGGGGAAACAAAAACAGGATGCATTATTATCATTATTATTAGTAGTAGTAGTAGTAGTAGTAGAAGTATTATTATTATCATTATTATCATTATTATTATTATTATTATTATTATTATTGGTAGTAGCAGTAGTAGTAGTAGTAGTATTAATTTACCTCAAATGTACAGAATTTCCCTCATTTAAATTCAGTTTATTTGGATCCATTGACGAGGAAGCTGGAAGAGTTTGCAGAGTTCACCGTGGCTTCCCAGGTCCTGTACTATACTAGTCTCTCGGTCAAGCCCAAGAAGAAAGATTCCTCATTCTACTTCCCTCACAGCTCACTGCCTCATATCATTACACCGGTTGAAGCTAAGCTGGGTGAGTAATAATGCTGGAGAGAGAGAAGGGAGATAGAGAGAGAGAGAGAGAGAGAGAGAGAGGGGGGGGGGATACATAGAGAGAAAGGGAGAGGAAATGGGGAAGGGTGATGTATGAAGACTATACCAGTCTCTTGGTCGAACACAAGAAGAGAGATTCTTCATTTTACTTTCCTCCCAGCTCATTACCTCATATCAATACACCAGTTGAAGCTAAGCTGGGTGAGTAATGATGTTGGAGAGGGAGAGAGAGGAGGGAGAGAGAGAGAGAACGAGAAAGAGAGAGAAAGGGAGAGGAAATGGGGGGAGGGGGGGGGGGGGGTTGGGGAAGGGTGATATATGACTATTATCAGACTCTTGGTCGAACCCAAGAAGAGAGATTCTTCATTCTACTTTCCTCCCAGCTCATTGTCACATATAATTACACCAGTTGAAGCTAAGCTGGGTGAGTGATGATGCTAAGGAGATAGGAAGAGAGAGAAAGAAGGAGAGGGAGAAGGAGGGAGTGGGAGTGAGAGATAGAGAGAGAGAGATGATGATAATGGGGAGGTGTCATGGTATAGTCGTTCGTTCATTTAAAACTCAAATCCAAGGGTTGGGGTTTGGGCACTAGCGTCCTGAAGCAAGACTTGCCACTCTACAACCAGGTGGTATCAGGTACTTAGCAATTGCTGGGGTAATAACAAAATTGTATTAAAAATGTCAAAATAAAGAGACCAGGGGGGTGTTTCACAAAGATCCTAAATTGAACTTATGCCATTAGCATCTATGAAAATATCTTGTAAAAAGTTATTTTAAAAGGCATAAAATGTTGATTCAAATCATTCATATTTTCTATTGTCAAGGAGATTTCATGTTCTTAAAGTTGATACTCTAAGCAAATAAATGTCCCTTAATTTGTTACCTACGGCAAGTATATGTTATTCTTAAGTTTTTCAATTACTTAGTATATCACACAAAAATTCTGTCTACTCGAAATCCTCAATTGAAATGTCTAAAATATCCGCCTCTCTTTGCATAGAAAATCAGTCACGGCGCTGGTCTACTATTAATGACCTCACGTCCGGGAGAGAGTATATTCACGTACCCGGATGTTCCATAGCAAACATGTGCAGAGTGATACGATTTTCTGCATATTTTTGTTTCAAAGGCTGAAAAGTCTAATAAATCATAATTCTATGTACAATTCTTTACCTTCCCCTAGTAATTCATAGTATTAATATCAATTCCCCTTTTAAAAATTATGACATATACATGCCAACGATGTGCTATTAGTCGATATTTTCACCATGTAATTTTTGTTTTGGTGTTGAAATCGGCCCAGGCACGGAGTGAACAGTAGCTGTCTACCCATGCACAGTTCATTACCATACACTACAGCGATCTCCCGATGGTTTCTTCTTCCTTTTTCCCATGTCTTTCGCCTTCCTTGGCCCTGAACATCCTTCATCTACCAATTCTGACACCGGTAGTCAGGAGCAAGTCTTTGTTAGTTGTTTTTCTTAGCTGGCAACGTCGCTTTCATTCTCTTGCAATTGCCGATAAACATAATAGCGCACGTACGTTCCATCACAAGCAAGCAGCGCCTAGAGCAGCGGCTTGGTCTTACCTCCCGATTCTGCTCGCTCCACGAACGTTCATGCAAGAGCCACATCACTCGCCAAAATATTATAGAGGAAGCGCGCTTGCATGATCTCGTTCAAGTTTGATATTTTACAACATAAAATGTTTAACTGGTACTGTATCCTTTTTTGAGGCAGTCGCACACATCTATGATAAGTACTATCATAGTTCTAGACCTATTCGTTTTTACAAAACTGCTCATGTACATCTGATGACAATATAATGCATCCGCCTATTCATAAGTGCACGATTTAACTTTAATTCCTAAGCAGTAAACTCGTCTTAAATCTCTACCAAATAGGTAAATATGAGGATATAAAAAGAAATCAGCGACTGGAAAATGTTGCTTCGTTATTCTTCATTCAAATGAAAACAGAAAATCCATCAAATATACTCCTTAACAACAACAAATCTAAGCTCTGACAGGATAGCATTTACGTAGGGATATCACTGCCATTCACTCTCACTGAGCCCATGACTCCCGTTCGTGACGTCACGGATAGAGGCCCGACTCTACGTGCACTTCCGGGTTTCAGACTTAGATATTTTGGTAGAGTTTACTCGAATAAATTCATTATTCTAAACTTGTTTTGTCGGGTGGACACCATTTGGTGTTATTATGGGGGTTAAAAGCTTTCTATTTATGTAATTATCTCAGTATTTGGGATTGTCTTAGAGTATCAACTTTAATGTTGAATTTATAAAAAGTCTAAAATACTTGAATTTTAGCTTGTGAATATTTTTTTTTTAAAGGCTACAAATGGCTCTCCATAATTTTTAAGTCCAACTTAGAGTTAAGTATGACTTACATGTAGGATCTTTGTGAAACACCCCCAGGTACAACAAAAATGAAAACAGAATTATGTATTCCAAATTTAAGGAGAAAAAGAGAAGGAGCAAAATAAATCAAAATTACTAAAAGCACTGTAAAATTTCTCATTAAAAAAATGCGGACTAATAAGTATTATGCTACAAATATATTTATCAATGCATTTGTGTTAATTTAGCTGTGATTCCTTCTTTTTCCCTTCTGTATTTACGATTCATGCATGTGAATGAATCAGGAGACGGCTTTCCGATATTCACATCGACTTTTCACACATACATTGTTTTCCTTTACGTGCAGTGCATTCAGCTGTAATCTTCGCTGTTCTATTTCTCTGATTGGTTAAAGGTATCGACCAGTTCTGGTCATGCGATTGCATTGTGAAAGAAACGTTGTGGAATCGATCAGAAAAGGTTGATCATCTAGCATTTAAGTATTGGTGTTTACTGCAAGGTTCTGGAATTATCAAAATGATAAGAAACTTGGCTCAGTCTTCGTAAAGTTACAAGCACTGTACACAGAAAGATGTATATGGGACTATACGCACGCGACACGTGCGTTTATCTCTCACACACCAATAGATAAACTAATTTACCAAATATATCAATTAGTAGCGGTTTCCCGGCAAAATTTTAATCATCATGTATTAGTCAAAACATATTCTTTCACATGATTGGTAATAAGAGCTTCCATTTCATTTTTTGAAATATGGGCGTTTCCAATACTGGTCTTTACCTTTAACCTTTGTATGTTTGCATTCCATTCTACTATCGATTCTTATCCTTAGGGTCACACGCCACCAACTTTCCCAATCTCAACTTTGTGGTCTACATTCCCCCATTGGATCAGTCTCCTTTGTATATTCACTCCAGTAACGGTAAGAGACTAACATTTTCTTTTTCCCGGGTTGTCTGTCTGTCCGTCCGTCCATCTGTACATTTTATGTATGTAATGGTATGCCGAATGAACCGATTGGTGTTTGGGTGTAAGAGTTTGAGGATCAAAGGTCACAGGGTCATAGGGTTAGTGTCAAATTGTTTAAAAATACCAGAAAATATCTTGTTTTCAGGATAACTTGAAAAGCAATGAAGCAATTCAAACAAAACATAGAGGAGGTATGTATGAGCATGCAATAATGAACTGATTATATTTGCTAACAGTAATATGCATGAATTTTGATTTCAGACAGAAACTAGTCTGAAATTTGTCTATTCACATAGTCCATAGATATAAATGTACAGGTTAACGTAATTAATGAAGTTCTCAGAACTACTCCATTGTTTACATTTGCCTCATTTCAACAGCCTTTCAGTACAGCCCGTTCATATAGGATGCCGTAAACTGCAACATTTTTTTGTTTTCCTGTTTTGATGTAAAGTGTAATATTCTTAACACTTCTGTATCTTTAATATAACACAGAGCTAATAGTGAATTTGTCTACTACCTTTGTTGCATCCAGTTGCCAATCAAATTATACATTGTAAAAACAAAAATGTTGCGGTGTACTACTTCGTATCTGAACGAGCCTAATGCAACCACATGGTGTTACTGGAAGCCTCCCATGTAAATAAACACAAACCATCCACAAAAATATGACCTTTTACCCTATAGAAGACAGAACACTGGGGGCAGCATCATCAAAGGTTATAGGTGTGTAGATTATACGAAGATACACCTCCATACAAAATTTTAAAGAAATCCATCTAGGAATGTGGCAGTTAAAGCGCACACAAGATTATCCCATTTTATTTCAACCCTCCTCTGTTCTTTTGTTTCTAGGCGAGCCAGTAAGCACCAATGCATTTCTGAGTCCAAGATGGGGCGGAGTCTTGATCCACAACACACCGATCCCGGATGAGAATGCTACCAGGCCGGTATGGGTGGAGGTGAAGAATAGTGCCGTGATGCCGGTCTTCTTGGCTCAGTTAAGATTACTTCTTGGGATTCCGTCTCCAGACGATGTAAGTAGCAAACTTATCACTTCAGTCTGTTCACTGTACTAGTGGCAATATATACTTATATTTTTAGATTCTTCCCTTTCATGATCAGCAGTAATAGCAGCGGTAGATTCTTGCAGGTTGTAAATCACAAAATAATTCTTTCTTTTATCTCTGTCAGTGATATCCTCCTTGACATTCACACTATCAGGCACACTTTGGGGCATGACCTTTGCTTTAGCAGAAACATTGTTGTTCCTGGTTATATGCTGCTGGATCTGTGCTGGATCTGTAGTGCTATTATCTGAGGCAGGAATACTTGACGCCGCCTGAGAGTATGACTTTGCTGCATAAACAGAACCTGCAGCTTTCTACATGCACTTCATCTTCATTCTTCACCTCACTGATCTCCTTTCTGACATCAATTATCATTTTCTCCACCAAGCCAGTTTTAGGTTGTGGGATTTCTCCACTTGCACAAAGACTCGCTTCCTTGGCAGCCTCAATGGCTCCATGTTAATAATAATAAATAATATTGGATTCTTATATAGCGCACGTATCGACCTGGCAAGGTCCTCAAGGCGCTCCAACATTACCCGGCTATGCTAGGCTGCCGATTTCGACACCGCTTACAAAACCAATGTAAATTGGAGGTATTAGACAGTACATTGAACACCTCAACACTAACATCTTGGTAGTGCAGGCATGCCCACTTCATACATGCTTCACAGTCGATCATTAGATCCATAGCCTCTTTCTTACAGTACTCACATGTAAATTTCTCTTTGCTGTAAGTATCTGGTCCTCTAGTACTCTCCTTACTGTCCTTCTTTGGCTTTGAGGGCCTCCTGCCACATCTGCGCTGATTCTCATCTGTTTTCTCAAGTGAGCGTTTGGCTTTAGCTGTAGAAGTTGAGGACGTGAAAGATCAGCTACGCGTTGCCGGAGCTGCAGTCGAAGGATCTGATTGATCTGAAGATGGCATATATCCATTTTCAAGATTTTTTCAGAACAGAGTTTATTTTGTTAAAGTCTTCTGTAATTTTTTCATGGTGGAGACATCTTGATTTGTTGCTGTTTGATCCTCCATAATGTTGGGAACAAGAATTCAAATGGCAATTCTGAGAGCAGCATAAACAGTGGTGCAGTACCAGCGAAATGAGAGGTGAGAAGCTAACGATGTATCCTAGCTCCAACGGAAATCGGAGGTGTATGACGACAAAAAGTAGGTCCAGCAAAAAGCACCGGCCAAATGCTAAAATCGCCAAGCGCTCCAACGGGAACGATAGCCCCGGCCTCCAGGTTCCGGTCGGCACAGCGAACTAGCCAAGTCGATCATACCGATGTTGTGGCATTCGCGAATATGTTGACAATTGCGACATAAACTTTTGATCAAATGGCAAGAAAAAGGAATCTAGTGGTTTAAAAACTTGACAGCAGATGCAAAGGTTGTGGGTCCAATCCCTGGCATGGCCTTTATGTCCTTGAGGCATTCATCTCTATTGCATCTCTCTACCCAAATGTTAAATGGGTACCAGTTAGGATTCAAAAGTCATCATAGTTTGTCAGCATTATTATTTAGGGCAAGTCTGAATCTGATGACCGGGGTAATAACATTTCTGTAAAGCACTTGGAGACATCATAGATGTTTTAAGCACTATAAAATTGTCAAACCAAAATATTTTTTTATTATTATAATGATAATATTATATTATTATTATTAAGAAAGAAAAAAAAAGACATCAAGTATAGTGAAAAGAGAGAATTTATCTTCACATTACTTTATCTTCACATTCTTTTATCTTTTATCTTTTATCCATTTTTACCTTATCTGTTTTAATCTGACAGATTGAGTCAGTTTTGTTGGAGAAACCCAAGGAGCATTCTGTCTTGGATTGGGTAAGTAATAAAGCCAAATATAAAAAGTTCTTTTGTTGTTGTTTTGTACGAAAATCATCAACACTGAATATCATTGTTTTATTTTAGATAATGTAATGAAGGAATTAATTTTTTTGTAGAATGGGCAATATCTGGTAATATTCAGAGATACTTCCTTGAAATAGTATTGTACTTTAAAAGATGGAAAACAGAAAGAAGAATAATTGATGTGAAATAAATTAGATTCAATTGTATTATTCTAACCTGCCTTGCTTTGATATTCTTTGCCTGCATCATCTTTCTTTCTTTCTGAAGTATTTGTGTGATTAATCAATTTTTGGTTTTCATGTAAAGAGGGCCGGGCCCGGGGGAATCAATTTCCACTTCCCTGTATCTCTTTTTAGGATTAGTGATATGTTGGAAGATGCGATGATCCTGGTTGAGTGAATAATTACCTTAAACTTTTATTTACTTTTAGACCGAGAGATATCCGTGATACCTCATTCTTTAACTCTTTTAAATCTATAATTAAAAAATACTTCATTGGTTTTTAAAATAAACAATAATATTTGCATGTTAATACATCTACTATGTTTTTTACACTGTTTTGTTATTGTTATCAGTATATCTTTTATAGGCAAATGTTGGAACTTGTATGTATCTTTTAATAATAGGGACTTGACAGAACCTTATGGTTTTATATGCAGTTTCCCCAGTTCATTTCTATTGCTGATTAACTTTGTATAATTCCGGTATATTTGTAGATGTTTAATCTGTATGTTATGTGTTTTTTATGGATTTGAGTTGAAATAAAACTTGAAACTTCAAACTGTTTGTGTGTGTCTGTATCCAGGAATACGATAGTCTACTGAGAAGGCACTGTGTTGAAAACCTAGCCTCGGCTTCAGCTTCCCTCTTTTCTCTCTCTCAACTTCTGGAGAAAATAAGCAACATTGTTATCAATGATGACATCGCAAAACAAGTAGGTCTCCTTTGTTTCAGGTTATTTGAGTTTTGTTATCTATAAATGTCAAATAATTTCATGTTTGTATTGTAATAAAAGTAAGAATACAAGGTTTTTAAAAAGAAATATTTTAGTGTGACTCACAATTTTCTCTTTAACTTGTACTTTAATCATTGAGTGCAGCCATTGAATTTGAAAATCAAACATGCCAGGGTAAGATATGTTAAGTCTCTGACTTATTTCCATGTAATGTCTCCTGATTCTGAGACTGCTGTTCTAACTCTTGAATTCCAGTGACTTCAATTCCCTCCGCAATTCCGGTAACTTTGTTCTCCCTAAGCTAGAACTGAATATTGTCGACGAACTACCCAATATAGAAGCTCAATTCAAAATAATGCTCTTCCATCTTCCTCATACCACAAAATTACTTCAAACTGTTAACACATTCAAAAGATATTTAAACAATATTATTCCAGACTTCTTGTAGCTGTTTAGGTATCTTATTATCATGTGAGCTATTTTTATTTTTTTATTTTTTTTATTTTTTAAAATATAATTGTTTAGCTTTTTCTCTTGTATAAATCGTAAATATCTCTCTCCTTTTTCTTGTTTTACTCCAGTTTGCTCTTATCATTATTGTAAGTTCTTATTTTTGTTGTAAGTTTTCCTTACTCCTGCACTATCTATTTACATGTCTTTTATGTCTATAGGGACCCCTCTGTAAAACAGCATTGTTTTGCTAACAACGCTGTGTAGAGCCACCCCTCCGTCTTCCTTTTTTATAAGTGTGTCTTTATGATTGTAAATGTTTATTTGTTGTTGTTTTTTGATTGACGGAAAATAAATACAAAACAAATACAATACAATCTCATTTGTTGTAGGTCTACACAGCAGTTGAGAGTATACAAAGCAGTCATCGTTTCTTGGCTGAGGGTAAACTCCACCCTGCATTCCATGCCTCAAAGAGGGCGCTGATCGCTTCAGAAAAAGCCTTCTTTGATCCGTCTCTTCTTCAGCTTCTTTACTTTCCTGATGATCAAAAGTAAGTTCTTATGTCTTTTTCTGAAGGTATTTCGAAGTTAGTCCAAGGTATGTCCATACTTAACTATGTATTATGGAATTATAAACATAAAGTGACATACAAATATAATTTTATTATTAAGCGTCTGATCAATATTAAGCCTTACTAAAATGTATTTTACATAGTAAGCCAATGAGGGAGAATTCTAAGGGTCTATGGCTTTCTGTTCAATTTTGTTATTTTTAAACATTTCACATTTGCAACCTGCAAACTATAATAACATTTGGAATAATCCTTCTTTTCCCCTCTCACTCTTGTGTCCCCTCCCCTTACCCACTCCATCTGTACTGCTCGCTCTCTTGCTCTCACTCATTCTTCCTTACTCCTCCCTTTCTTTACTTTTCTCTCTTCCTCTCTTTCCCCCTGTCTTCCTCTCCCCCCTCTCCTCTCTTTCTTTCTTTCTTTCCTTCCCCTCTCCCCCTTTCTCTCCCTTTGTCATATTCCCCCTTCTCTCTCTTTCTCTCTCTCTTTCTCTCCCCCTTTCTCTTTCACAGATTTGCAATTTACATTCCTCTGTTCTTGCCTGTCAGTATACCGGTGGTCCTGTCTCTCATAAAGGCATTTAAATGGATTAAACAGCAAAGAAGAAAAAGCAAGGTCGATTGAAGAAAAGACG
Source organism: Strongylocentrotus droebachiensis (assembly GCA_035222895.1). Lineage (NCBI taxonomy): Eukaryota > Metazoa > Echinodermata > Echinoidea > Camarodonta > Strongylocentrotidae > Strongylocentrotus > Strongylocentrotus droebachiensis. The sequence goes on along the minus strand of JAVYIG010017786.1, from coordinate 8,119 downwards.
AGGACATGTTTGCAATCTCATTTAATTCTTTGTGCAACACAACTAACGATATGAATTGTGTATATATTGTTTATAGTATTGTACATGTATGTAATAAGATCAAGATGAGTTCAATATAAGTAGTTTTGTGGACAAAATGATTGACATAAGACCTGCAGGAGATTAGGTCAAGGACAATGATACCCGACAATGATTATCTACAGAAATCATGTTATATAATAATAATAATCTTTTAAAGTCCACTCAAAATTTTATTAAACCAAAAGAATTCTTTTTGCCCAATTGATTGTGAGCCCGGCAGCCACTGAGTAGCGCCAGATCGACGTTGCTCTATCCCTTTAATGTTGAACGCCAAACAAGGTAGCAGCAACTCTCGTCTTTTAATGTATTTTGGTATGACGCGGCCGGGGTTCGACCTCCCGGTCGTGAGCCAACACACCAGTCTAGTGTTCTCACGTTCCAAGAGGTGATGCCCAAGGTTATTAGAATTACCCTACATGTTGGTGGATATTTTGAAAGTATTTGCATTGTGTTATTAGAGATGGCAAGAAGTGATGGCAGATGATGGGAACACAACATGACTTCTTTATTGTAATTTTTTTCCCTCAAAACTCACTGTCCAAAATACCCTGTGATTTAGATTTGACACAGATTTTGAATAATACTAAAGGCAATATCTGAAGGTCTTTCACTTTTTTGGCAAATAAATATTTTATTTCTTATTTTAGATGAAAATGCCTTGCATCCTTGACACTCCTTGTAACCAAAACCCCCCAAAAAGGTTTGATTATTTTGGCAATCTCTCAGTAGGGAAGGCCTGGAAGCCTGGATTCACTTTGGCTCTTCACTGCAGATTGTCACCCCCCCCCCCCTCCAAAAAAAAATAAAAAAATCAGAAACTTGGCAGTCAATATTTTTTTCATATACCGTATCCAGCATGCGGATCCTTAAAAAAAAGAGATTTTTGAAATTCAAAATATGCATGTCAAGGTTGTTTTTCAAGGGAATTTAGCCATTCAAGAGTTTAAATATTGTGTAGGCACAAGTAAAGAATGGTGCCTGGTCAATTTTTTGTATACACTGCATTCTATGTCTGTTTTTTTTTTATACAAATCATTAGTCTAGAATCTTGATATTTGTTTATAATAATGATTATGCTCAAGAAGCTTCCCTCTATAGCAAACAATGCCTAATTGGCGCCTGTTCGTCCCCCATGATTCTCTTTTTCTTATGTTAATTGAGATAGCCACTTGTCAGTGATCTTGCAGGGAGGTCTAATCCCCCTGGCCAAATTAGTGCAGACGGGCTTTAAAACAGCAAAAATATTGATATTTAGTTAGACTGCCATCTAATGTCAAGCATCTTTGATATTATAATACAAAAACTAGATGTATGTGACTTATGAGATGTCAATCTCAGACTTGCCCAACTGGTTAAAATTTACTTGCATATCTTGCTCTTACTTCTGTGTCATAAGTTACTAGTGCCTTCAGAATGCTGTTGTTTCCTTTATATCATTTGTATATATTTTTTTTATAATTGTATGAGCTTACACCAACTTCATAACCTTTATCATTCCTACCATCTGAAATTATGCTCAAATAAATGTATGGTGTTGGGGGAAACAGAAAAATCAGAGAAGCATTGTTTGGACTTTTTTTTTAATGATTTAGGCTGATAATGTAGTTATGAATGTTTGAATGTTGAGATCACCAAGTGGTAAAAAACTCAAATTTAGGTGATTGGCTATTTAAGTGTGATGTAGGTGGTCAAAATGTTTTGATTGTTGTGCACTGAAATATTGCAAGTTACTAAATGTCTTTGTTAACACTTTTCCTACTATGGTAGACTACCGGTAATAAAAAAAACGGCCGACTGCTACAGTTTACTTTTGTCAGTTACAGTGCAAACGCGTATGTACCATGCTTTGCAGACAAACTGTGACAGTCTTGGTTTTCATAACAAAGGATAAACAGAAGATTAAAAGGCAACTTTCACCTTTAAAAACAAAAATCTATAGGCCTACATGTACACAAATATGATGAATAATATCTGTCATGATAGCTGTATTTTAATACCTAGAATGTACACTGGGTTCTCAAGCATGTACATGTATGTAGCATTCACACTCGTATGAAAGCATTCAAGCCACACTTTACAAAGTAATGCTAGTTTGAGAGAGATGTGAAAGTTAGGTCTTTACTTTATTGAGGTTCAATTCAGACTGGGGCACAGTGCCCCCCCCCACACTTTTTCATGTACCCCTAAAGTGCCCCCTTTTACATAAGAAAAGTGCCCCTTCCCCTGTTCACCTCTGATAAGTGCCCCTTTCATTTTGATACATGCCCATTTCATTTTGACACGTGCCCATTTTCCTTTGCAAATAGTGTCCATTCTCATAAGCGCCCTTTTTAATCCCAAGAAAGTGCACCTTTTCACTTTTGATAAGTGCCCCCTTCACCGCTAATCATTGCCCTATCCAAATCTGAGAGGCGCCCCTTTTCCTTTGTAAGAAGTGCCACTACCCCTCTTTTTTAAATCTGTATTTCCCCCACAGTAGGGCGTTTTATCTATTTATTTACCCCTTTTTTTAACTGGGATAAGCTCATCTTTTATTTTTACATGTGCCCCTTTTCCTTAATTTTTCTCTCTTTACCTCTTCAGTGGGACTTTATTATTTCTATTTCAAAATACATATAGACTATTTACTAAACAAGTAAATTGAAACATATGAATTGTATACTAGATCAACATAATTTGTTAAAATGATCATTATAACATTTCTATCACTTCGCCAAGATCCCTCATACAGTTTAAGCGGGAATGGGCGCTGAGCAGAATGATATGATGATAAAAACCAATCACCACTTAGCAGAGATACCCAGGCATGAATCTTCCAAAATATATAAATGTTCCAATTATTGAACAATTCCCAAGTTGTATTTCACAAAATCACCACAGATAATATCACAAAACTATACTTAGCTAAACTACAAGCGATATTTAGGATTGTTCTCTTGAGTGAATTGCAGAGAAATTATATTTATGAAGATTCTCCAAGTGAGATGATGGAGGTAGGAATTAAGGGGTGTAGATATGTAAAGATGACGTAATTCTCAAATTAACGTGTTGACTCGATGAGAAAATTTTGAGAAGTGTTTTTTTTTAAAGAGAGAAGTGACTAATAAGGAGATAAAAAAAAAGAAGACGTTGTTTTGATCCTTCTTGCGAAACAGGATGAAGACAAAGAGAGCATACGATACCAATTCCGGGGATAATAGTCGGGGGGGGGGGGGGGACTCATATTTGGTGTAGACGGGGTGTGCCACTGAATTCTCGAAACCCCTACCCAGTTTTAAGGGTAATTTGGGGGGATTTTTCACGAAATAAAGGCCTATTTTCAAAAAATTGGAAATTTAAAAAAAACGGACCCATGTTTAGGGATATTTGTGTTAAAAATGGGACCCATGTTTAGGTTTTTTGTGCAAAAGTGACCCATTAGAGTGGCACTCCCCATTATGTCGTAATATGTGATCAGTATCGCCCCCCGGGTAAAAGTGAGTCACTGGTGATTGCCGTGTACAAGGCCATGCTGCCATTGATACCGTAGTTGTAGATAGATAGCATAGGAGGGATGGTAGTCACGGTGACTGGAATATCAAGAGGGCAATATCCTCAAAACTCAAAGATCCTCAAAGATTTGCAAAATAAGATATGAAATTGAGAAATGAAGAAGGATATATGAGGAAAATACTACTGTCAGTCAAATTCTCAGTTCCACTTTATATATGCGCAGTCTCCTCACCATTTTGAGTCTATCTTATGTTTGTCCATATGTGTTTAAATCCCATTAATTTCACATCCTTTCAAAGAGAATAGAGGGTATAGGATAATATTTCTTAAAAGACTTCTCTTTGCACGTGTTCACCTATATGGGAGTAAAGATTTTTTCGGAGGTCAAAAGCACCCATATTGCTGCAAATTCATGCGAGGTCTCTTGATGAGCTTTTCATGCAGGTATATATTATTAGCTATGTCTTCATATTTCATATAAGTCACATTTTACGCAATTTCAAAGTTATACCAAGTACATTACAAGTTAACAACCTTGTTTTCGCCCTTCTTTCCGCTTTACACAATAATCCGCGCACAGGGAGGATTTTCACGAATGGATGCCACATAATTATGACGTACGTTCCATTGAAATATTTCAATGGTCAGATTTGGATGGGTGACTGCAAACACGTCACGTAACTCACGTGCCAATGAATCAATATCCACGTTCGAAATCTTGCATAGTCATTGTGTTGTCAACACGTAGCCGCTACAGACCGACTTCAACTTTCCAAGTAATGGTTCATTTTGGAAGTACGCTGTATTTAGAAATACACATGGGCAGATGAGACGGTAAGTATACAAGCTTCTATACCAAACCTGTCATACTAGTATAGTGTTAAATATGTGAAGCCATTGCAAAAGTTATTAGATCAAAAAATGTCACCACTTTTTTTTGTGATAAGGAGGAACTATCAATGTAAAATACTGTATTAACGACCGAGGTATAATTGCTCCCTTTTCAGGAAATACATCGACAGGAATACACTTTTTTTGTTAGTGATAATATACTCCCGGTATATACTGCAGTTAATTTGGTCTAATTTTTTCAGGGCTGCCGCTATTCCTTTCTTCATCCGATAGTTCTAATAATATTATTATCACGAGAAGCTGAAGTCTTAATTGCTTGTATGTGTTGTGTACATGACTGGTTGTGTATATAGCGAAAAGGTTCAAACTTAGATTTCCGAACCAGAGAGAGAGAGAGAGAGAGAGACACCAATTAAAGAGTTATTATTTTACCACAAGAAGAAGTTACCACAGACTTATTTACCATAGATTGACCACATAACTCGTAATTGCCCTTCAAACAGCCTTCCGTACTCGTAATTTGTGAAAGGGCTCAAACTTATATTTCCGAAACAGAGCAGAGAGAGAGAGAGAGAGAGAGAGACGCCAAAGAATTATTTACCACAAGAAGTTTACCATGGACTTATTTACCATAGACGGCCAACTCCTATAATTGCCTTTCAAACAGCCTAATTCCGTACTCTAATTTCGCTCCTTGCAATACTACCAGGGAGGTACCAAGCCTGTAATAAATTCTTTTGCTTGGCGGGGAGTTACGACTTGTCTGTTTGCATATTTGTCAACCTTATTGAAGAGCTGCAGACTGAGAAGTCTGATCTTCAGACCCCCCCCCCCCCTACGCCCCAAGCTACCCGTATATAACTCACTTCTCTATTCGTTTCTTGTCTTTATTGTGTGGAATATTTTTTCCAGAAAGAAAGGAAAGATACCAGAGAAGGAAGAGGAAGAAGAAGAAGAAGAAGAAGAAGAAGAAGTAGGAAAAAGAAAAAGAAGAAAAAACGTTATAATAGGAACAGATACCCTGTAACTATGTATGATTAGATTCTGGGGGCCGCTATAAGGCGCTAATACATACCGAAAGCGCATACATTATGACACAAACATGATACATATATCAAGTCAGTCTCAATGAAAGGTATGAATTAGTACTGTATGGAATATCTGTATGAACTGAACGACGCCACCGGAACATCTGTTTTCGGGTACCTCACCACCTCCGACATCATTTACCGCCGTTCATGGGCAAAGTCTTTATACGACATTTTATGGTGTTGGCTTAAGATAATCCATGACGTATACCGAACGGAGTATTTGATAGGCTCCTGGCGATCATGCTACATTATTTTTGTTTCCTGTCGGCTCTGTATCCCTTGAACTATGTACTCATTTACGGTACATTACCCTAAACAAATAATTATTTACCCGTACTGTTGTGTAACGACTAACGGTAGGCATCATCCAGTCGTAGAGATATTATTCTAAAAATAGCCACATACGTATAACCACAACGCTAACCCAATAAACCCAACTATATGCAAAACATGGAATGCAAAATTAACTTCCTTTGGCTATATCAATTACGTTATTGGCTATTTTTTTGAAACATTCCAATGACAGATTAAAATAAAGCCCACCTTTTGTAACCGGCTTTTCAGCTTGTACAAAGCTTGCACCCCCACCGTGAAGCCGTTACAGGCAGGACAATTTTTCAGCTCGCGGGTCGCCTTCTTTCAACCAGCTTGTATAGATATGAATTGCAACACAGTTGATCGAGAGGGACTTTGTTGTTATTTAAATTAGAAAAGAAAATACCCCACACATACTGATTTCATTTTTAAGATAATCTTTTTTGTTATAACTTTACCACAATATTGAGTTATAACAAAAAAGATTATCTTTATTTTATAATTCCACCGGGGCGATTTTTAATTTTGCAATCGCCCCCGTGAGCAACCTGACGGGGGCGATTTTGTAGCTCACGGGGGCGAATCGCCCACCGCCCCCGTGTATTTTGAGCGCTGCTTGAGATATATTATAAGATAATGACGTGGATCCTAATCAAATGATTGGTTGAAAGCGTACACGTGACCAGGCATTTATTTTGCCTAATGCGTAACTTGGATAATGACCGGTCATTATCCAATGGCAATCATGATGACCGGTCATTATCAAAATCATGTTATAAAACATCATTTTATAAAACAAATGAAACATAATCTTATAAAACAAATAATACACATCATTTTGTTCGAGCATTAGTAAATTACCCACACTCTGTACCTTCAAAACAGTCCAAACACCCTCAGCAGCTATCGCCTCGGGCGTGTTAGACTCTTCCACAGGTACCTCGTGTGGATAATTCTTACTAATGCGCTCACTACTGTGTATTATTTGTACATTACCCTTTATTTTCTTCATACAACTTATTCCTTTCATTCGAAACTGTACCACTCGTTTGCTGTCTTGCGTTTTTTCTTAATCATGTCTTTGTGGGTAAATATACGTAAGACATTGCGCTTTTAAGGGTATCCTCCTGCTCCCTCAACATTATTGTAGAGTTGTGTTGATAAGGCGGGGGGGGGGGGCAATTTAATTGTTTGCTGAGGCTCCCATAATTCCTAAATACGCCACTTCTTGGGTCCCATTAAGGCATAAAAAAGCCTGATCATGGCGATGGAGATTCTATCTACAAAATAGTATTGAACTAAAATAGTCTACCCAGATTCTAGCATCGTTATCAATTCAACTGAAGTTGACCGCGGTGGCAGCTCCTGCTCGGTGTCGTATCGGGGGACGAAGGAGATAGGATTGTACAAAGACAATAATGTCTATGAAATATAATGCTTGTTTGAAATCCCCAATTCTTGTTGATCCACATGCATATTCGCATCGTTTATTTTCAACGTGTCTTTTTCTTTTGTAGTCAACAGATTCTGAGGAAACAGCAAAAGCATAGCGGCCCAAATTTGTTCATCTAATTTGCCTTCCAAAGTTTCAGCTGAACTAAGTGAGGAAATCAGTCGTCATGATCGTAGACTCGGTCCGTGATGTGTTCGATGTCGGTTTTAGCAGTATTTTGTTAGGAATAGCGACGACGCTTGTGCTTGTATGGATGATGAAATGGATGTCGACACGGAGAAGGCTAAATCTGCCACCGGGGCCGATGGCCATGCCGTGGCCGTTGAATTTCGTGACGGACTTATTATTGCTACTTCAAGGTACCAACCCGTATGTGATGCTCCGGAAACTGACCGAAAGGTATATATTACAAGATCTAAAAACACTAACAACTAAAACACCAATTTCAGCTTCTTTCCGTGTCGCAGTTGTAGATTTCATCCGCCCCTTCTTTAATTATATTACTCTCTCTCTCTCTCTCTCTCTGCTCTCTCTTTTCTCTCACATCGTTTTTCTTCTCTCGCTCACATGTAATTTTCATGCCTCCTTTTCTCTTGTTTCTTTCCCCCCCCCCCCTCTCTCTTCAAAGGTAAGTACAGCTTTTGCGACCCCCTTCTCCTCCTTTGCCATCACAAGCCCCTATTCTCTCAATTGTTAAATGAAGAAGAAGAAAAAAGAAAGAAAAAAGATTTATTTATTTAGTCAATTAAGCACACTGCGTGGTCTGTATATCCAAGAGGTATATACACAAATACTTAGTTTGCACAGAACAGAATCTTATTAAAGAAAGAACACA
>JAVYIG010017785.1:0-24300 GCA_035222895.1 Strongylocentrotus droebachiensis | reverse complement strand
TTTTCGTGTTACGAAATAGCGGCTTAACTTTAGAAATAGCTTGCCGGTTGTAACTATTAAAACTTTCAAATACCTGTTTTATAGACGGTAACACATTACTTGGTGTTCGAGATTTTCTTGGTAAAGTAAGGGGTCCGACTTCAGTGCAAACGTGATACCTGCGGGCACATGTGTCATCTAGCCAATCACGACTATGGGGCGCCAAGTGTTACCCTAGTTTTTCGTTATAAATCACCTCATTTTGTTACAAAATTTGTACCGAATTAATTTTTTTACAATGCATTGAGTGAATTCGGTACAAATCATTTTGTAACAATTTTTTTGTTTTTTTGACAAAATAAAATGTTATTACAAAATAAATGTTTTGGGTTCATTTTGTAACAAAATAAATTCGGTACAAATCAATTTGTAACAAAATTAATTCGGTACAAATTTTGTAACTAAATGAGGTGATTTTATAACGAAAACTAGGGTAACACTTGATGCCCCATACACGACTGCATGCACATTTGTTTGCTAATTTATCAGAAACCTGCGGAGACCTTCATTGAAAAAACACCGCCATCGGAAAAACAAAATTCGCCTAGCTATGCAAATAAGTCGCTATTTTAATATTTTTTGTATAACCCTATATATGCGCCCCGCCGAACGCGAGGCAGAAAAGGAAGTTTGACATCAGGTATCATGAGCACGCCCCCAGCACCCCCCCCCCCCCCCACTGCCCCCAGTAACTGCGCACCCATCTAGCCTAGCATCAAACGACGTCAAACTGTAGTGGCGTGGCTGCATAATAGACAACACGTGGAACGGAGAAAGGAAGAAGAGGGGGAGGGGGAATCAATCAACTTATCAAACAGAGTACAAACATCGCGGTACCCCCCCCCCCAAGGGGCGTCGCCAAGGGGGGGGGGTGTTGGGGCGCGACACCCCTCCACCTGTCAGGATATTGTCGGTAAAATTGCGAAAAAAGAGAAAAGGGGAGGGGAAAAAAGAGAGGGAAAGGAAAAGAAAAGAAAAAAGAAAAGGAAAAGAAAAAGAAAGAAAGGAAAAAAAAGGAAAGAAAGGAAAAGAAAGGAAAGAAAAGAGAAGAAAGAAAGAGAAAAAAGAAAAAGAGGGAGGAGAGGAGAAGAAAGAAAGGAAAAGAAAGAAAAGGGAGAAAAAAGAGGAAAAAAAAAGTAAAAGGGAAACAAAAGAAACGGGGGTGAAAGAGAGGAGAGAGAGGAGAGGTAATTAAGAGCCTGAGAGAGGAGGAGTGGGGGTAAAAGAGAGAAGGGGTTGTTGGGTGGAGTCGTCTCGTCGAGGGAGCAAGAAAGACACGGGTAAATATGTTGCTATGTCGGGTCAGCTGTGTCAGTATTCTTGCTCGATCCTCGTGTACTATATCAATGCAGAAGTTTGAAGTCGGTGAGATGTTTATTGTCGGTCGGCCGACAAGTTTTTTTTCACTACGAACTGTGACTTTTTATCCGCTGTGACGAATTCAAGAGTGACTACAACTAAAATACTTGTATTTTCTCGAAGTTTCACTTGCCTATAATATCAACTAAAGAAATCAGAGGTTTAAAATTTTCGGGGAAACTAAATTCAAACAAGGTTTAAGAGTCAACAACGGTACGACGACTCGTCTTCCTTTCTCTATATTGTGATGAAACGCCCCCCAAAAATCCGCGCTTTGCGCGGAAGGGGAAACCTGAATTCAAACAATAATTAGGGCTTATTAAGAGTCGAAAACGGTACAACGAATCATCTTATTTCTCTAATAATTTAATGAAACGTCAAAGCTTCCGCGCTTCGCGCGAGAGGGGGAAACTAAATTCAGACAAAATTATTAGAGCTTATTAAGAGTCGAAAACGGTCAACGAATCGTCTTCTTTCTCTAATAATTTAATGAAACGTCAAAACTTCCGCGCTTTGCGCGAGAGGAGGAGAATATTCAGACAAGGATTAACAGTCGAGAACGGTACAGCAAATCGTCTTCTTTCTCTAATAATAATTTTAATGAAACGTCAAAACTTCCGCGCTTTGCGCGAGAGGAGGAGAAACTGAATTCAGACAAGGATTAACAGTCGAGAACGGTACAGCAAATCGTCTTTTTTTCATAATAATTTAATGAAACGTTAAAGCTTTCGCGCTTCGCGCGGGAGGGGGCGAAAACCTCATTTAGACGAGTCGAGAACGGTACAACGAATCGTCTTCTTTCTCTAATAATTTAAGGAAACATCAAAGTTTCCGCGCTTCGCGCTAAAGGGGGAAACTGAATTCACAATAATAGGGCTTATTAAGAGTCGAAAACGGTACAACGAATCGTCTTCTTTCTCTAATAATTTAATGAAACGTCAAAACTTCCGCGCTTCGTGCGGGAGGGGGAAGCTTTATTTACACAAGAATTAAGAGTCGAGCACGGTTCAACGAATCGTCTACTTTCTCTAATAATTTAATGAAACATCAAAACCTCCGCGCTTTGCGCGGAAGGGGGACAACTGAATTCAGATAAGTATTAAGAGTCGAAAACAGTACACCAAAAAGGGCTTATTAAGAGTCGAAAACGGTACAAACGAATCATCTTCTTTCTCTAATAATTTAATGAAACGTCAAAGCTTCCGAGCTTCGCGCGAGAGGGGGGGGGGGAAACTGAATTCAGATGAATAGGGAGTAATAAGAGTCGAAAACGGTACGACGAATCGTCTTCCTTTCTCTAATAATTTAATGAAACGTCAAAGCTTCCGCGCTTCGCACGGAGGGGAAAGCTTCATTCAGACAAGGATTAAGAGTCGAGCAAGGTTCAACGAATCGTCTACTTTCTCTACTAATGAAACGCCGGGGGGGGGGGGGGGGTGAACTTCATTTAGACAAGGATTGACAGTCCGAGAAAGGTACAATAAATCCTCTTCTTTTCCTAATAATGTAGAGGCCTATCACCCACACACCTATATGAGCGCTCTTTAAGTGATTCGCTTGCTCACTATAGTGAGCAAAACAATCGGAGCTAGGATCTTAGTTTAGGGAGGGCGGTATACCGCCCTCCCTAAACTAAGATCCTAGCTCCGCGCCTGCATTAAAATATGTCAGCTATGATGCTGACTAAGTTGACGAAATAATTCGTATATTTATGTCGTCGAGGAAAATGACCATTTGCGCATATGCAAGTACTATAGATAGTCCATAGGAAAAACAATTTAGCCTTCGGCCCCGGGTTTATAGGGTTAAATTTGTAGATATTGGCCTCTACAACACCCCCCCCCCGCGAAATTCCCCGGTTGGAATGGTTATGGTTACATGCAATCTTTATATCTTCTCACTTTAATCATGCAAGGACGGTTGTCACTGTTGCGTGGAGAAACAAGTGCCCCGCCCCCCCCCCAAAAAAAAGCCAGTGGCCCGTCTCCGTGATGCCGCGAGAGAGATGCCGCGAGAGATATTTTTGGAGCACGTCGAAATCGCTGCTACTCCAAAAATGTGACTATAAACTGCTAAAGTAGCTAATAGGTAGGCAGTATTTTTCAGCTGAGGAAATAGCATAGCATATAGCATTTTAAAGATAAAAAGTTTATTTCTTCCTCGCTGGATCGCTCGCTTGCATTATTTATAGAAACAGGATGATTTCACAGGCAGTGAAGAGCCTAAATAGCTCCATATTTTGGCAACGAGGTTTCTAAATGTCAGTCTAGTTGACAGCGAGATGCCGAAATATATTTCGTATCTTTAAAATTAAGAAAAAACCTTTTTACCGCTTGTTTGCTTTTCTCGCTCGCGTCACTTAGGAACTGGATAATTCTGGGAAACGAGATGCCCGAAAATCCTCTTATTCATGTTTATTTGGCGGCTGGGTGCCCGCATACAACATTTATATTCTATAACTTATTTGTTGATTATATAATTTGTAATACATTAAGAATAAGATGTCATTTTGGCGGCTCGCTTGCTGATCGCTCGCTCACAAAAAATAAAAACCTCGGATATGCATGTAGGTGTGTACATGGCACTTGACGAGGCCTGATTTCGATGAAAATATAACTTTAACCATGTTTTGTAATGTACTCGTGATAATCTCTCTTAATTTTCTTTTTTTTTCTTCTTTCTATAAACAAACAAAAAGATTCGATGGTATATTCTCCAGATTCTGCCCAAAGTAGAAAAAGCCTATAATTAATCCTAACCCCAACCCTAACCCTATTATACCCTAAACCTAATCTGAACCCTAAAACCTTACCCTAACAATGCGTTAATTTGTATCCTCTTTTCAGGCTTTTTTTTCTACTTTGGGCAGAATCCGGAGAATCACCAAAGATTCATCATTGTATTCTCGAGAAATCTAGCACAATTTTCTTGATTATTTATATATTTTTTTCTTCCTGGTACATGCAGTGAATGCAACAAGTCAATTTTGTCCATAATGTTTTTACAAGCACGACCTCTCTCGTCACTCGTACTTGTCGCCTAGATGGTACTGCAATGCACTGATCGCATCAGCGGAACAACTGAATGGAATACATTGTTTATTCAAATTTGCATACGAGAGACATTTAAACGTCGCCGGATCGCCGTAACCACCCCCCTGTATTGAACCCACGCAGGCAGTAGACCAATCTTGTGGCTGTATCATTTGACGCCAAGCGCAGCCAGCTACAGTACAGGGATAGGGAACTGTACGATCGCATGCGTACTATCATTTTCGTGAAAAAACCGAATGGGATCAGGAAGGAGATCGAGATTTGGCCGCTGAACCTTTAGTTTCGGATCCTACTTTTGCATTTCTCATTTTGTGCCAATTGCGGAGTATTTTTTCCTGATATTACAATACATCGAGCGAGATCAGACATTGTGATTGGTCGTAAAAACTAGAAAATGTGTGCGAGCTCGTCATGCTAAGTCTGTCAAGTCTTGCTACAACTAAAAGTCTTGACAGTGACTGACAGTGGTAAGCTGTTTTAATTTTTACTGCAGTCCTAGTGTCAATGAACACGATCAACATGGCATTGGACAAGAAATTAGTCGTGTTCCTCAGTACTTCTGTGATCATGATGTGTGACCTTATTCTGTACACCAGTGCTCAGACTTTTACAGAACAACCACAAAGTTTTATTGGACTCAAACCTGGTGATAATAGTCTGACAGATTTAGAATGCGCTTATACCACTCAAAATGCAGATGATGTCATTGGATGGGTTGTTAATGATGTCAGGATTTCAAATGGAAATGGCAAGATCAGTGAAGCTATTACTTCAGTTTTAGGAAGTGAAGCAATTACTCAGTTGCAGCCATCGTTGTCTGGGACTGTATATGGCCTGGTCTTCTTCTCTGTTACTCCAGTTGTGGCAGGTAATTACAGATGTCAACTCTGTACGAATGATGGTAATGATGGATGTGGAACTGTACTCATAGAATCTGATGTTTCACAAGTGCAGGTGGAATATGAGCCTACTGAAACGCCAACATGTCTTCCGACATCTAGCACGACGAGAGTTGTTTTGGGAGAGGCTGTGATGTTGTCTTGTGCTTCTGAACCTGGTCTTCCAGTGGTGGAGTTGGAGTGGCTGCGCAATTCGGCCGTGATATCCGGTCAGCCCGTACCAGTGGTGATGAATGGGATTTTGTACAACAACTTCAGTTACACACCAGATGTCTCTGATATAGGTGCACAGCTAACATGCCGGATGCAGAGTGCATCTAACTCTCTTAACTGCCAATCACCTACTTTCAATATAGTTTCGACACCAAATGTTGTAGTTTTTCCACCGGATCCAAACCAAGTCCCCGAAGGATCGGAAGCAGTTTACACATGCCAGGCTACGAGTGAGACCAATACACCCATTGTAACGTATGGATGGCTAGTTGGAGATATACCAGCTTCAAGGTATACAGCGAGTGATAATACGCTAACCATCGCATCGGTCACTGTTGGTGATCATGGAAAGACTATTCAGTGTGAGGCAACTGATGAAGAGAATATGAAAGGAATGGGAGAGCGTGTAATCCTTGTTGCTGGAGAAGTGGTTCCATCCAATCTCCCTACAGTACCAACGCGACCTGTCATCACAGACATTCCAGGTACTTCTAGTATGACCACTGAAGCTCCGGCAGGCATCTCTCCGACAGTAATTATTGTCATAAGTGTAGTTGCTGTAATACTTCTCTGCATCTTCCTAGTAGGAGGTGTTTGGTTCTTTTGCAAGAATAAGAAAAAGCAGAAGCAGCAGAAGCACATCCCTCCAACCGTTGTGAAAAACAACCTGAGTCCAACTTCAGCATCGCCTTTCCATTCAGAGAAGGCCTTCACTTATCCAAATGATGATCCAAGAAACCCAGACCCTGATGTTATTCCAAAGGGGATGAATGAGCGACCAGTGGATGTTAAGGGGCAATGGCGGGATTCGGGACCAGCTGAAGAGTACAGTCCAACCATAAAGAGTGTGAACATGCCGTTCCAGTCTCAAGGAAGTAGGACTGCTCTTGATCAGGAGTCCTATAACTACAACCCAACTTATGATGATAAAGTGGATCCGGCTGACCTTGATTTCAAACCACCTCTGGATGATCGCGACTACAGTGATTCAGGTTACCGTGATGGTGATAACTTGTACCCTGATGAGAAATATGGTAAAGGATACGGAGATCGCCAGTTTGGGGACGGACACCAGGATCCATCAGGATATGTGCAGGATTATGGTGATTCTTACTGTGGTGACCGTGGTGATTATGGAAGAGTTTATGATGATGACTACCAGTCACAGCCAGCTCATTATGATACTGGATACGACGCTTATCCGGATCGCATGCCCGATGGTTCCGAAGGGTATGATCCCGCCCCTGAAGAGTATAATGCTCCACCCGCTGATGGATATACCGACCCTAGGGATTATGGGCATGTCTCTGATTATGGTGTGCCATCAGAATACAGCAGCAATCCAGTGAATGATTATGGATATGACGGCCAACCAGATGCGCACAGTAACAAGCCATCAGAATATGACTACCAGCCTTCCAATTCAGATATCCCTCCAGCCGATGACTATGACCAGCAGTCCTACCATGCTGCTCCATATGATGACCAGTACAACCAGCCTGGCTACGACTCGCAATATCCAGATCGTGTTCCCGACGGTGGCGCACCCGAGAATGATGGCTATGACTACAGCTACCAGCCAGAGAATGAACCATACAATGATGGTGGATATGCTGACTACGGGTCTCATGATGATGGGGCTAACTACTCGAGCCATCCTGCTGAACATGATTCTTACGCTCCATCCTATCAGGAACCATACCATTCACCAGGACAATCTCATCACAGTGAACCTTACCTTGAACTTGAAGATGAAGTGTCAGCAACATCAAATCCAAGTTATGTATAAATGATGGAGGTTTTTGTGATAATTAGAATCTAGAGTCTGTGGTTTAAAGGTGTTATGATTCGGTAATTGAAAATAGTAGTATACATGTAGCTTGCCTCCATACTAAGTTCAAAAGTAACTGTTTCCTTTACAGCATTTAAAAAAAACTTTAGATTGAAATTGCTTGGTAAATTTGAGAGAACTTTAAATTGGATTCATGTAGTACTATTCAAGTTATTGTGTACAGATTGATGCTTTGGGCTTAACAATCGAATTTGTTTGCAATCAACTCATTTAAAGAGAGAAATTGATTATCTTTTTTTGTTATACCTCAAGTCCTCAATTGATGAGTTTGTGCATACATGTATATAGTGTAGTTGTTGGACACAATTATAGATTTGAAAACATGCTAGGTATATGCATGTACATGTACTATATTTTGTTACCATTTGGTGTTTTTGTTCAATACATGCTGTTGACTATGTAGGGCCAAATGTAAGCATTTTGAGATTCCATCACTTCTATGGATTATAATGTAGTAATGTACCTATCTGTAACAGAATTACTTTGGCCAAATTCAAATCTCTTTTAAACATCCAATATCCCTCTCTTGTTCATGAAAAGGTTCAATTGGGTGTCAAGAAAGAAGTGATGAAAAGATAGATTTGTACATGTTGTCTGAGTGGTAACACCACAATCTGATAACTCAAAGCTGACATTTCCAATTCAAAGAGGTGGTGAAAAACGCTTTCCAATAACTCCCCTGGGTAGAAGCAATTTAACATCTGTTTTTGCCCTCTTTAGCTAACTCTAAAATGTTTTAACATCCTTGTCTCGTAATGCAGGGTACACTTTTACCAGAAGTTTTAGTATGGCCATTCAGTAACTGATTGTTACATGCCAAATAATAGAAAATCTCCTTCACTGGCCCCAAAATACAGACCAAAATTTTCATTTCTATGTTTAACTTTGATCATTTAGCTGAATTAGCATACAGTACCTATCTGGGAAATGATAATCATTCCAATGAGTTACTGTCCTTCATTTGCCAACTTTTTACCAAGGTTCCACAAACCCAGATGATGTGGAGCAAGGCTTCTGCACATGTACAAGTAAGCATAGCCATACTGGAGGACAGGAAGTTGGTCTTTATATTTGATCTACATTTACATGTTAATTATATTATTCTCCTGATTGGTTTGTTCTCGAGGTTTAATTGACTGTGAAATTATAATACACATAAAATTGACTGGTGCGCTTTGTTAAGACAGATAATGTACATGTATTGGTGGTGTAGTCATACTTAAAACCAGTTCCATTCTCAATTTATACATGTACATGTAAATGTATTCATCCTGTTCAGAGTGTTGGGCTAGTCATAATTAGTTTATCTACACCTTCCCTAACTGGGACCAATAGTCACCAATTCAAAGAGTAACAGTTTCGAATTTTTGATTTTCTTATTGTGATTTAATTTTGTAATCAGGCCCCAAACTATTTCTCAGATAGTCTTTGCATATTACAAATTTACATGTAAGTGTCATTCAAACTGGAGCAGAGGGCACACACAGTGCACCCCAATATGAATGTTCTCAATTGATTAGGTTCATTGATCCATTCCTTTCTAACTGTTGAGGACAATTTTGTTTTGATTTGTCAAGATAGTTCATGGATCACTGGAATTCTATTGTGTTTATTTTCAATCAGAGAAAAAAGATTTGTTTGTGACATGCCATTCATCAGTCTGTTATTCATTTTAACCTCAAGATTGGGACATGCATTCAACTGCTTCAAAAATCACTTATATGAACTTTTTAACTCTCTACGCCCCATGGTTTTTCAAGTAATAAGTGTACATGCAAGTGTGAAGAAACGAGTTTGAACTCTTTGACAGTTCATTCTAAGGTCATGGAATTATTGTGATAGTGTTTCAGGTATTGAGAAGGATAATAAATAGGAATGATACATTATTAAAGTTAGCATAGGCCTGCATACTGTAAGCCATGCCTTTTGGGAACTCTTGTAATTCACAGGGAAAATATGGTAGTCAGTGGACTTATGGCTATTGGCTAATCCTTTGCCAGAACACATTTTATGATCACATTCTTGTTCAACTTATGTTATTATTTTCATGACTTAAGATTAAGTCCAACTAGACAGAACAAAACATTATGTAATAGTAATGGAAAGGAAACAAAAACCAACAAGCCTGTTTCCAAAAGTATGTTGTCTATTTCAACTAGTAAGAAATTTATCATAGTAAGTAAGCAAATTACTATATCTCTATTTGTAAAATTCACAATGAAGGTAGACATATTTTGCATGGAAAAGAGTAGGTTCCAACCAGGAACAAACCTAAGAGATATTTTTAAATGCCAAATCACCCTCTAGGTTGGGCCTTTCATCCCCAAGCAGTGTACATAGAATCTTTTATTTGAATTCCTTTATTACCTCTTTGTATCATGGAGACTTTATAGTGTTGATTCACGACTGGTGAAGTAGGTAAAACTCAAGCCGAGTCCCTGTTTGTGTTCTTGTTATTTGCATAAATGATAAGTGCAGTTGTACTTTGCACCCTGCTATCAAAAACATGCACAACAAGTAGGGAGATAAAGAATTGTTAGTAAATTGCAACCACACTGTTTCTAGGAATTGAATTAATCATTGGACCAAATGAGACCTATTCATTACAAACGTGTGTCACGATTTATTTTCTGAAAAGCATATTCATAAAAAATGTGAACGTAAAAGGTTCTTGGGTAACTCTGTGGTGCTATGTCTAGAAAATGCTCTCTTTTTAAAGGTATAATTCATGGACTGATTTTAAAAGATTTAATCCAAATCTCCAACCGATTCTTTGAAATGTATTTCAGAATGAAATAAAAACCTACATGTACCGGTACAACTATTTTACTGAAAATGTACACCTAATGTCATGAACATGTATGGTATGACATAGTTCTACTATAAGTTCTCTGCTTAGAAAGCATGTACCATTCTATCCAAAACTATTTTATTGGAATGATCTAACACGAATTCTCTGAAACAGTCTTCCTAAAGCATGCTACATACATGTACATGTACATACAGTACCTGTACATGTACATGTATAATATGCCACAATAACCAAAAGCACTGAACATTCATTCCATGTACATTGGCAACATGGCTGTACCTTTTAAAGTTAAATGTTGAATTTTAATTTTGAAACTTGCACTGTTTGTAACTACATGTGTAGTACTGTAGTATGCCCAGAAAGAAAGAGAGAGGAATTAATATGACAGACAAATGTTGGATGGCGACGTCCTGTACACTGTATGACTGTATGTAAATACAATGTATGTACTTTATTGAATTTAGTGGTTTTTAACAATGTCTATGGAAGATGTACAGTGTATTCATGTTTTCAGAAGGTGAATTGATTTTATAAGGAAGAATCTGCATTTTATTAAATGTGAATACTAAGTTAACGGGAATGTGATGAAAACAGTGTGTATTCAAATGTATAGGCCATTATTTTAATGTACATTGTATACAATTTTTATTTTTTAGTGTACATGAAGTTTTAAATAATGTACCATACACCCCACAATTTGTGAATAATTGAAAAAGATTTTTTTTTTTGGATGTTAATGATTAAAATCTTCCAGTAAACCATTAAGATATTGGCATAAATATATTAAGATGGGTGTTGAGTTGTTGACTCATACCATGCACCCTGGAAAAGTAGAAGGGGATAGGAGTG
The DNA here is from genome assembly GCA_035222895.1 of Strongylocentrotus droebachiensis. NCBI lineage: Eukaryota > Metazoa > Echinodermata > Echinoidea > Camarodonta > Strongylocentrotidae > Strongylocentrotus > Strongylocentrotus droebachiensis. The sequence goes on along the minus strand of JAVYIG010017785.1, from coordinate 13,224 downwards.
GGTTAGAGAATGCAAGCCTAAATTCCAGAAGCCATATTTCAGTTTGAGCTGGGCTCAGCTGGTTGTTTATCATTTATCGGGCATTGTCGCTATCAATGGTGTATAATATACATCAATAAAAGAACAAATGGCCTGCAAGTTTTTTTGAGCAGACTGACTCTTTAAACTCTCCCTCCATCTGCTGTTTGGTGACTCATGCCTCTATTCAAAGAACCAAAGTGTAAAAAGCATTCCATTTTCTGTTTGATTGATGAGTTTATCTACTCCTTGGTGATCACACTTCTGGGTGCTCTCATAACATGTCATGTACATTCATCTAAACTATCACTGATTATAACAACCACAAAGGAAGCAAAGTTTCTTGTTTTAGATATTTGGGGTTACCAGTACTTTTTAAAGCTAGAGTTGATTTCTAGTCATGCAAATGTGTTGTGAAAGAAAAACTTTTGAAAAGGTTGATCATGTAGCAGTCTAGCAGATGAGTATTGGTCTATACTGTCAGGAATTTTTAATCTTCACAATAATTAGAAATTGACCCATTCTTGCTAAAAAATTCACATGCATCGTACCCAGAAATGTGTATGTGGGACTACCGGTACACAAACATGTGGCATAAAAGTTTGGTCCACAACCATTGCTTGTCATATTTTCAATATGAAGGCATTCCTTTACAGGGGACACGTTTATGATACTGTTCCATATTAACATAATAAAGAATGAAAACGCTCACAAATTGCATGTATTTTTCTCTTTTCCATTTATTGATTATACAGACTGGATTGTAGTTGATAGACTTTTCTAAGATTGTTTGTAAATTCATGTATTGCTGTTTCCTCTCTGTCCAGTAGTTAAGTATTCTAAAACAAACTAAAAGCAGAAATATTCCATAGTATTTAACTAATGCCTTGTACTTTTTATAGAATGTGTAATCAAGCAAGTTGTATTCAGCAAAATTTGCAATATTGAATATGTTACATCATCTCTATACGTTGTTCTGACTTGTACATTTTATAATGTAAATTAGAGACTTTTTTTTCCCTCATAAATTATGTGACCTGATTTCGTTATCGCTTTGAGGTTGCTCAGGTAACATTTGAAGGTAGCAAGTTATAATGGATTGGTTTCCATGTCGAAATGTGTATGATTTGAAAATGTGCAGGAAATTGATTTTTTTTTCTTTTCTTACAGTTACATTGAAGTACTACTATGATTTTAGTTTTCCAACATACTCTTGCTCCTGTTAAAAAGTACCTATCATATTTTTATTGAGAAGGATATTTTAATATGTGGTAAAAACATAACAATTTGAATTACTTGACATCACTGTACTGTATCATAGGGGTCTTTAGAGGATAAATTAAAGACTTGTTGATCCATTGATTTATTGATGATGAATGTATGATATGTGAATACTTATGTAAATAGTGTTTTTTTTATAAATTTGATCAGTGTTTGACTGTTTTACTTACCGGTTCTGTACATGTACTGTATGTTAAGCACAATCATCATCATGTCCTGGTTTTAAGACATGAATCTACATTGTACATGTGGATCGGTTTCGCAATCTAAAGTACTCAGAAACTGTTGTTATTAGATGTAATGAATAATTGATATAATATTTGATATAAAAGAAACAGCCAAACCTGTCTATTGAAGCCACCCACAGGAAACACAGAAAGTGACCACTCCAGACAGGTGGCCTTTAAAAAAAAATTATATAGAGGTGGCCACTAAGACAGGTTTGTCTGTACCGGTAATTGATATTGCAGTTCAAGTCATTTTTACTTCAAGCTTAATAATTTAGATCATTGTAAGTGAGCATCCACCATCTTTTTTTCTATTTGTTGACCAAAAATTGTGCATTTCCAGTTTGATTCAGGTTGCAATTCTGGTAATATTGTGAAAATATGATACATGTGATTTGTAAATGAGAAGTTAATGTCAGAACGACTGTTGCATCTTGATTCATGATTGTAAATAAACTAATCACTTTTGGTGGTAAGCCTACAAAAAACACGATTATGTTGTGGATCTTCCTTTTTTTTTTTCTTTTTTTTTTCGAGTGATATTATCCCAATTTCAATAAGTGAGTAGATGCCTTCCAAAAGGTTTTATAGGCTGGTGAAGCTGAAGGTAGAAAATTAGTATTATTGTGTATGCTTTTGATAAGAGTATGTGTCCAATGAAACAACATATATATGATTTTATTACGCCAAAATAAGAAGAGATTGAGACATTTGAATGCCCTTGCATCTGCCTACTTCTTTGGAGGGGGAGGGGTGTCTCTGTCATGATATACCTACACGATACCTTTTCTTTTTCAGTCAGTTCAACTCTCATATTCACATCTCACAATCATACAGATGGCGATGATAAGAAGAACAAAACCTCCTTTTATAGAATTTTTTTCAGGGATTGAAAAGGCGACTGTTCCACGACACAAATAGCACTATTGACACCATAATGTGTCTACAGTCTTTGTACACTTCATCGCTCAATACACAGTGTTTGTGTGCACCAAACAAGCGTCATATATTATTTTCTATGAACATATCTCATGGCGAAATTCTCTGCCCTCCTGGTTTGCCTGTAATAAGACCACAATAATATGGGTATGTAGTCCCATATAATTGGAAACCTGCTGGCTAGCTTCAGGGCCCAGATCTCATGTCGCGCCCACAATGAGGCCTGCTAATCTATATCGAGGGATTGTGAGGGTGAATGGAGGAGGGGGGGGGGGGGGGGGGGCTAGAAGGGGTGAATATACACTAATCTACCTTCATCCGTGGACCTACATAGTACATGCTTCACCCATGGTATTTCGCTGTATCTCACCCTAACATATTGAACGTAAATAAAATCTATAAGGATGCCAGTTTTCATTTTTATTCTGATCACAGTCATGATTTACAGGCACTGTCACCCCTCTGTTCCATTTCAGAGGAAATGGAAATCCACTCTTTTTTAGGAGTCACATTTTGGACCGATTCGCAGTTAAAGCCACTCCAAATCATGCTGAAATCCTCTCCGAAATAACAGTTTCAATGCTCTTTCTGGTACAGATTCCTGACTAGATTACTTTATTTTAGAGTATTTCCAAATGAAATAATCCTTAATATATAGGGGCATATGATTAAAAAAGAAAGAAAAAGATTTCCACCCCTGTACATTATATTCTAGTTTTCTAGTAGACCCAGGGATATTACAAGCCCTGGTAGACCTAAGCCCATCCCACCAAGTCCACGGCATTTGAGATTGACGTTCTGAGATGATCAGAGGTTCTAAGAAGATGGAATGACCTTGTTTCATAATTCAGTTCATGATACAACGAACAAGGTTGACTTTGACTGAGTCATCATGGTCAATCTATAAATTAATGACCATGCACGGCTCAATAATGAGCTACATGTATCCTTTATTCCTTCTCTCACTCTTCTGCCTCTAGATATTCCTCTTCTCCTCTATCATCCCATCGTCTACATTCTGACTTAGCTTTGTATGTTTTTTCGGGGAGGGGGGCCGATGGCCGATGGGATCGCAGATAATTTTCGCTTTTTATCAAACCATTACGAGCCTATTTTATATTTCGTGTAAGATTTTCACGTATTTTCCCAAACTCCCCTCCCTCTCTCCCCTCCCACTCTCTCTCTCTATATCTCTCTCTCTCTCTCTCTCTCTCTCCTTTTCTCCCACCACCCTTTTCTCTCCTTGCAATGCCTAAACAAGTGCGAAGTTCTCTGTCGATAAAACAACTTCTATCACTGTTTCCCGATTCGATTGACTTCAAAAAGCGACGCTTACGAGAGAAAAATCAATTGTTTGACACAGAGAGGAACAGTACACACTAGAAAGGCAAAAGTTGTATTTCCCCGTTTTCCCGTATTTGTCCCTGGTGGTATACAAAGTCCCATTGCAATCTGAGAGAAAAGTCACAATTGAAACCCAGGGCTGTGGCCTCACTTAACAACAAAAGGTCCACTTTTGAATACAAGAGTCGAGCTATTGTTCATCTTTGCATGTGATGCTAGAGTAACTTTGAATAAAAGGAGTTTTTCTTTCACTGTGGAGGGTTATTTTGACGGTTATCTCAATTGGGGAAAAAGTGTATACCTATTGAGTCAGCAAGATCTTATAAAAGACTCTAAAAATCGAAAATTGCTAGTAGGATAATGATTGTGCACAACAAGGTATAGTTTTGTTATGCAGAGACATATAGCGCTGCCTTTCTCGAGACTGAATAAGATCGAAATTACACAGATGAAAATAAGTCAATAATATATATAGGCCTAGAGAGTTGCTAGCTAATTGATGGATACGTACTTTGGTGACCCGCAGCACGTAGGCAATTTCAAAAAGTATTCTCTTCATTTCGTTTTTGTTGTTGAGTGTTTTGCACAATAATCAGTAGTTCTATTTTCTGTCCCTATACCCCAAATTAGGCCAAACAAATAACAGGTTTATGACGCTATCATTCTTAATTGGATGCTTATAAATTTATTGAAATTGTTTCCATATTTCCAAATTTCAGTTTGTGATATTTGAATAAATAATCAAGCCTCAAACATGATTGTAATGTAGCTTTGGGGGCACAGGAAGGATGAAGGAGGGGTTGCATTTACCGTTTCCTTTTCCTTCTCTTACGTTTCCTCCTCTCTCACATCTCTCAGTTTGATTTTTTTTTCGTTGGGTGGCATTCGATTAGGGAAGGGGTTTCGGGGGTGGGGGGGGGGGGGGTATCCCATGTATGATTTCCTTACACAAACCTGCATTAGTCTTATGGAAATAGATTTTTTTTTCTCGATACAAACGTATCCTTCCAAAAGTATGAGGAATGCCCTCAGCTACAGTTTGATGCTTTTTAAACCAAAGCGTTAATTTGTAAGTAGGCCCAATGTATTTTTTTCCTTCAAAGTTCAATAAAAGAATTGTTATCTGAAAATTATTTTAAGAAGGGCAGATTGTAACCCTACTTTGTGTCCCACAGGAGCGTCAATCAAATTATAATTCTGCCAATGGAGAATGTATATTTTGTTTACGTAGTATAGTCACTGAACACATTTTTGATTATAAATTATTTAAAAAAAGCTGAACTCTCTTCACTACCGATGAAACGCTGATTGGTACTTATATATTAGTTTTGTTGTGTGTGGTTTTTAGTGCTCACTCAAGCCATGACAAACAAACGACTATAATATCGACGAGAAGGTCGGGCAAGAAGGTAACAAACAAACCTTGTAGATTTCGCTTGTTTGGATCCCTGTTTGGATGAAGCTTTGAAATCTTTTGCAGGTGGATTTCAATTATGCTTGTGTGCTCGCGCATGGAGAGACCTGCATGCAGTTACTGGAGAGACCTAATGATAATCCACCCCCCCCCCCCTCATGCCTGAATGAATGGTTTCTCAGTGAATTCTCTTGAAAATAATTGTGTATATCATTTCTATGCAAGAATCTAGTTCAACTTTCATTTATATTCAATAACCATGAAAACCGTTTTTAAAATATTGTTTAATTCATCTTGATTGATAAACATTGTGCCGTTGATTTCAAAATACATGTCGCTATTGACAACATTGCTTAATTATTCCAGAATAAGTGTAAGTCCCTTTAAATCAATGGGAAGTCCACTCTGATATTTAGTTGGTTTTGATGAAAGCAGACAAATAATTGGGAGAAACAGATCAGTGAAAGTTTGAGATCTTTCTTTTTTGAAGTTGTCATCAGTCATACCCAATTAAATTGAGGCAATTTTGTCATGCCTGTGACATATCTTTCGAGGTTCATTTCCATTTACTCGGTACAGGAAATTTCTCCTCTCCTTTCTATTTCTTTTCCTTGTTTTCTTTTTAATTTGTTTACCCCATGAATTCTCACGACTTTCGCACATTGTAATTTATTAGGAGCAAGACTTTCCATAGCAGCGGTATAGATTCCAAACGTTCCCTGGCAAGTTCAGACAATCATTAACATGGGACTGGCCGTGTCCATGGCGACAGCATGAAACCTGGTTACGATAAATCAAAACTTGACATCCCAGCATGCATGATAAATATGGAATATTTTTATAATTCTGAGGCATATCGCAATGCGTTCTGACAAACCCTTGCTATTCCTTGTGGCCCAACTTAATCATGTTGTTCTGCACAGTAAATTATACAATGTGTATTATGACTTACGGAGCCTGAATTTGATTGAACGATATATATGGAATGGTGAACAATGTGAAGGGGTTTATTAGAACCGGACTGCTGATATATAGATTTTCCAACAAGCAATCTAACAATGCGTAAAATAAGGACCTCGTTAATCCCTTTTGCGTTATAGAAGTTGAAAGTTCGAAATTTAGAATGAGAAGCACCCCCCCCCCCCCTCGCCATGACGCCCATGCAGTAGCTCACATCATCTTATATCGACATGGTCTAAGCATGGACTTACTAGTATCGTCTAGTTGATCCATAGGACTTATCCGACATCTTACCATAAACAAACCAAAACAAGCCATATTGAGCACCAACAATAGAAATCAATATTATAGATGTGAGCGACGCTGTACAGATGCGATGAAGGAACACGAAAGTGAGCTATATAGCTTTATCATGACTCGGTGGCGTATCCAGACATTGGCCTTATGAGGGAGCAAAACATCTTACTTCACCTTACCTGACCAGATATTAGAAAACACGTTTCGAAACCCCTGGTTTGTGTTGTGGGGAAGGGGGGGGGGGGGGGGGGAGGGGGGGGGGGGGGAGTCGACCAAAATGACATATAAGTTGGGGAGGAAAAGGTGTAATTCCTGTGAGAAAATATACGTGTAATGTGCGTTTATTATCTTCAGTTCTTGACAGTTGCATATAATACCTCCTCAACTTCTAAATACGAAATTGCTGCATTTATTTTTCTTGGTCGGTAATCTGTCAGGAGGGACGTTTCATAGCCACATTTGAACCTCCTTCAATGCCCCCAGTGACCAGACTAGCTGAAAATAAAATTACTCTAAGTCGGAGTTCGTAGCCCTATGGCTTAGTGGCTTGGCCATATTGAAGCAGAATTGATCGGATTAAAGTGGGAGGGATGGAAATGCCATGGCCTCAGATTTAAATTAATTGGATTCTTTTCAATAATAATCAAGATGCACCAAAATCAGTATGAAATAAACTGCAATATTGCTACAATGCCGTCAGTTTTGATGAGAATGTCTGTTATTCTTGCGGTTTGGCCACCTTTTTTTTCTTCCTCTTTGCCTCTAATGAGGTGTTTATTCAAGATTCAACAATAATTTCACTGTAACTCTACTTGAATCATACTTGATTATTTGTATTTAAACCTATTGCGGTTGTCCGCAAATTTATGTTTCCGTATAAGAGAATGAGTGAGAAAAAAACAATGCCCTCATTGCATTTAATTCTTCTTTATACTTTCTGTATTAATCATGGAGCGCTAAATGTTCCTGCACCAAGTTTGATCTATTACTCTATAATAATTAATAACATATATTATTTCGTAATGATTTGTGGTTATTGTAATATGTATAAGACCGTAGGTAAGTATGTGTTTCCATGAAAAGGAAAAAATAAAATAAAATAAAATAAAACCTTTGTGGCACGCCCCATGCTAATTGGGAGCCCGTCGTCACTCTAATGCCTTCACTCAATCGTTCATCCCCAGCCCTGGTATTAGACGGGCCAACATCTGGGAAGAGAATCAGGATGGGAGAAAGGAGCTCGAAATTAAGAAATAATTATGATTACTTCTGCAGAAGATTGTGATTGAACTTAACTTAGTCTTTCCTCCAGTCCCCGTGTGGTATCAGACTATCAGTATATATTTTCCCGGGATATTTTCCAGGTAGATGTCGAACTTCTCCCAAGTATTATGTAACCCACTTATGGCCACAGCACAGAAAGAGATGCTCAGCATATATATTATCATCATGATTATTATAAATAGCTAGTGGAGTCACGATGGCTCAGTGGTAGAGCAGTGATCTCGTAACCGAGAGATCACGGGTTCGAAACCTAGTCGATGCGCTAGCGCCATTTTTGGTAAGACATTAATCCGCATTACCAAGTCGCTCGAAGAGGAATTAAAGCCATCGGTCCCCTGGTTGCTTACTTTCAAGCATACACCTGCTTTCTTATATCACTCAGGTAAGACAAAACAAGTCATCAAACCAATCTGCTGAAGGATATCCGAGAAGGATCGGGACAAATTTAATTACGAACAGATTTCTGTGAGGATAGACTATGCATGTAATATAAACGCGATCGGATCCCTTGGGATAATTAGGGTCTATATGCAAAATGGTAATTATTAATAAACTGTGACGCTTAAACTTCTGCACGACATCCTAGATTACGTGTAATTCGATAAAACATGTAATTAATTTACGTTATGAGCCATTACACATGAGCATGGGCATCGATTGGTAGTGGACGGTAAATGCCTGCAAGCTTGTAAGGTATCTATCATTGCTAAATACATGCTAACTGATGTGTACTATACATGGACATACAGTGTTACTTATGTTAATAATGGTGATGATAATAACAAGACCTGTCTTGTGATGACGAATTTGTGTAAGGCATTTTGTATCCATTGAAGATATTTTCATGAAAATGTCATCATTAGCGTAGTATTTCACGGTGTTAGTCCATGGAAGAACCGGAAGTAATATTTGCCATTTAGGGCGATGGTGTGGGAGTGGTCGTAGCATCTCCTTTATAATCCTTACCTAATTATTCTATTTATGAAGATTATAAAGAGACTTCTTTTCTGCTCGATACGTGGGAATGTTACATTGTTCAGGGTCTACAGTCCCTAACTCCCTAGCTCACCTATAATAATTGTAAACAAAGCAATTAATCATGCCTTTCAAAGTCCTGTCTTGAAGTGGTTTTAATTAATATCCATTTATTTGCTCATGGATAAGGCAAAAACATTGAAGCGTCATCGACCTCATATCATAATGTTTAAAATATATAGATAACATAGCCGTATATTCTCACACGGTTCTTCATTGTCATATTATTATGTCAATGATAGCGCCCTGTTTTTCTTATCAAATGTAAATATATACCTATGGCGATGAGTACACCTTGGCATGCAGTGATAACCAAAACATTATTATTACCATATGAAATGCATAGGGTAAATGCGTTCTGTGCAATATGGTCCGTACGGCACAAGTCTTGTATGATCTACATAATTATAAATGAATTATCTTTTGATATGAAAATGACTAATGGTAGTAGTACATGAATAATTCGTTAAATCATTGGTTATATCTTGAGATTTTCATATTTTAATGAAATGAATATGAGAAATAAAGTTATGTTGTATGGGACATTCATTTAAGGAATTGCCAAACAGAAATAGATTTCTTTAAAATACATGATCCTTCCGTCAATCTTTTACTGAATTACCTTAAAAACCCAATCAAACAACAAACAAAAACAATTCCGTATTATTGATTTTTTATCATTTATCTAAATCGTATATGTTTATTTTATATGTTTATATTTTGTATTTATAATATTTGCGGTAAGATTTCCAAAGTCTTGAATGGGACTTTGGACACAAAGTTAGACATTTATCAGACGATAATAGGAGAATATTCTTCTTTTTGTACAGAGTACACATAAAGTTGGAAACATATCAATTCCTTTCATAGCAAAAGCGCTCCTCACAATTTCTGTAAATTTGGCAGTTTAACGCTACGCGTACCGCCTTGACCGGACTGTGCGGTATCTGTGCAGTTCTGTGTGTAGAGAGGTCGGGCTGTATTCATTATTTCTTGGGGGTGCATAAATTGCTCTAATTATACGTACGCGTGTAATGCGCAAGTTTATTGTGACGGCACTAAACCCATCCCACTCATTGTTCCCCTATTTTCATAATGGTACTGACCCAATGAAATGTAGTGCAGTGCGCTCGTACGCGCTGCGCTGCGTGTGTACATGTACTGTACTTATGCATGTGTATGCATAGCATTACGTACATACACAGGGCTAGCTGGCACAAAACCCTGGGTCGGGCTTCTAAAATGGGACATGAAGCATGATTTGACATGAAAAGTGACGGAGCTAAAAATGAATCAATCAAAATGAAATTTATATGTATGAAAAGCTTACGTATCATATGTCATTGTCTGTGATTGAGGATTTACAAATTTGACGCAAAACGCGTTGCTGCAAAGTTAAAGATTGGTTTATTGAAAGGCAATCGAGCACAGTGCGACCGATCCATTGACATTGTGTATGAGAGAGTAATTTTTTTTAAATGGATTGTAAAGTTCAACGTCAAAGTGACCGAGGTTTTTTTTCAAGTAAGGGCATGGTTTTACATGGAATGTAAAGGAAATGTTTCCTTCTTCTCATATCTCGATTGAGGATATTATTCTCAATTTCGATTTTTAATGGTAAAGAAAAGTGTAAAAAGATGTCGAGAATTTTACCATATGTCATGTAATATAAAATGCGCGCGGGTCGGTTGATCTCCCAAAAGGAGCGCGAAGGAATTGATATGTAAATTTTCTTATCTCTTTTCATCAAAAAATTATGACAACATGATGATAGATAAAGTTAATCTTCTCAGAACTTTTTTGATTCATGGGCGACAAGTTATTATAAGGTCTGTGTATGGGGGTGAGGAGGGGGGGGGGGGGGGGGGGCGTATTAACAGTTTATCATAAACACTTGATTTTAATCACTACATTTTTTATTCAGTATACTCTACATTAACTCGAGTAAACTTGTTTCAAATAGTGTGTATTACTGATAGTGCACACTATATTTACCAATTCTTTATATTCAGCATTGCAGGTGAGCCTACATACACTTCTGTTATTAATATAGTATGTTTATTCAATGACTGCTCCCTATAGATTCATCAGGCTTATAAAAACAAATACCAATATTTGTTTTTGTTTTTCCGCTCCACCGAAATACATATAAATGAAATTCACTCATTATAAAAAAAGACGTGATTTCTTTTTGCATTTATTTTATACTACATAATCAATATTTATATTTACCAACGCATAATGATAGCGTATAGTAAAGGAACACACTGTTAAGAGTGGAGGTGTAGAAAATGAAACTGATCTCGCTCACAGCTATTATAAACACAAGAACAAAACCTGCATTGTGTTTGGCTGTGTCATCATGATTACTCATTATCAGATCACGCATTGTACATTAACTAGAGTTTTAATCGTTTTTTACATTCTGCGTGAAAATCAAGTCGGGCAAAGGTCGCCATGAACTCACAACCATGCCGTGACGTATAGACAATATTATGTAGAGTATGGAGTCCGCGTGTCGCACAATGATCGAATCTCTTTGATTTTAAGGCCCAATGTCTGTGAGCGCGACAGGCACATATTCACCCCCCCCCCCCCCACACACACACACCCAAACACGCATGATTCTTTGGAGGATTCCACCCTAATGTCTAAACATTTCTGGATTCGCCGTTCTTGACTTTATGTTTACTGTTACGATTTAAGACAGAAATAGAGGGGCGGGGTGTCCCAGTCTTACCGATCAAGGATACAAAATCAGATGAGGAGACATTTCCTGAGATGACACTCTTATGTTTTCGCCCAATTGCTTGACAAGGCTAAAATATTCTTATATAAATAGGCATATCCGGTCTTCACCAAGGTGATGTCGACCAATATTATACCTATAGGTAATTCAAGGATTATTTTCACATTGTGTCAAAGGTTTTTTTCTTTATCCGACATTTTTTGTCCCCCTCCATTTCCTCTTCCTCCCCCTTCTCTCTCTCTCTCTCTCTCTCTTTATCCCCTCCCCCTCCCTCTCCCCTCTCTCCATCCGTTTCTCTCTATTTCTGTTTTTCATCTTATTTTTCGTCATTCCATGGGACGGGAGGATACCCCCAGACCCCCCCCCCCCATACACACCACCTACTTACCGACAAATACCGTCTTAACCTCCAAAACGCCACATTATTGGTTGTTGATAACCAATGTTAAATTGGCAACACGACAACCAGAGGAACCCATCAGAATGAGCGTATCGGCAGTGACAATAACATCAATATAGTGCAATTTATCGGAGGGGTTGCTTGTACATAATAAATGGGAATGCCAGACCGAATTCTTCAACACGTTCACATACGAAAGAGAAACAAATCTTGCAAAAGATGAAATAAAAAAATAAAATCCTCAAAAAATAATTTAGAAGAAGAAGAAAAATGCATCCATTGCAAGACCTTCTATATAGGTTCTCCAAATTTTTCGATGAGCCCCCTCCCCAAAACGATGAAATAATGGCTTGAAAGAATATTTTTTTTAAGATGCTGAAAAAATCCCCTTTTCCCCTATAACGACGATATAGGACAAATGATATCATTGAAGTAATCCTTCCACACTGCGGAGGCGTTCGAGATCATGTGAAGATGTGGAACTATTTAGGAGTAAAGGGAAATAGGGAAAGATAAATTAGTAATGGCCATTTTCTGGATAATGATAGTATTACAGAATGCAATTTTCCCTTGGAGTCTCTAACCTCTGTTAAGCAATTCGACCTAAACATTGTAAAATCAACTCGATGAAGCATAATGGTATTTTATGTTTTCTAAATAAATAAATAAATACATTTTCGTAAGGAATTCGGAAAGCGGTTACTTCTAACTGCGACTGCTATACCTTCTAAAATGAGCATAGCTTCCTTTAAAAAGAAAGAATAGTATTCTGATAACAAATAAGTAAAAATGTTTACTGGAAGGTATTCTGTCGCCTATCGTATGACTCAGTAACATACTATACTCGGCTTGCATGAGTGAAATTCCTCAAATGATGCAAAGGCCTCAATCATATAAACGTTGACATATCAACAGAGGCTGTGCATGGCCCCGTGTGTCCCGTCTCCCATTTAGCATAATCCAGCGTTGTGGAGGTGCCGCTTAGCATACACCTACTGTGTTTTTTAAAGTTCTGGATACACCCACACCACTCCAAGACATGAGCGAGTGACAAACACCTCCTAATATATACGCCCATCGAATTTCCATATTTATTATTTTTTAGAGTATTATTGTTAATGTTAACACTATGAATGAATGATGTATAAGTACCTATTTTTCTCCCATCTATATGTTAATTCATAATGGTCAATCGTACAGCATTGATTTAGAGAATTCGAATGAAAATGCAGATTACTGGCGTCATGGTTGATGCTTACACCAGAGACAGGTTACA
>JAVYIG010017784.1:0-24302 GCA_035222895.1 Strongylocentrotus droebachiensis | reverse complement strand
CATGGAGCGATTCCTGTTGGACAACTTCTAGGATACGTGGCAAGAAGAAACGCCGATGGTTCGAACAGTTTGGATGAGGATTTCAAGGTGAGCTTTATTGAGATATTTTTCCACTTAACATATTAGACACAAATCTATCACATACAATGAAATAAATGAAATGTATATAAAGGCTATTCTACTGAGTACACTACTTGTTAGATTTATGTATACTGCCATCTGCTGATCACAATATGCCGATGTGTTGACAGCCATGTCCCACAATGACGCTCGGGTATAGAAACCGGATATTGCTATATGTAGGCCTTCACCGAAAGATGGCGCAACTAAAATAAATTACAGCAGTGGTAGTGAAGTAGGTAAAATACCCTGCCCTTAACAGGTAAAAACACTTGAATTTGTTCACCCTCGTGAACGAATGTTTCGTGTCTGAATATCCGACAAGTAATTGACCTGGTACTACTGCTAGATACATCAATACATTATTGGGAATATATCCTCATTCGATTATTCATTAATTTCGAAAGCTGTTTTTTCCCAAAATTGAAGTGAACTGATAAAAGTAGGATTTGGAAAACAAAGATGGCGGGGAATATCAAGTTAAGTTTATCAAACAGAATAATTGGAGAATTGCACCTGGTTCCACACAAACCCAAAATACAACAAGATGGGACAGGAAAGTGGAAGGGAAGGAAAAAGGGGGAGAAAAGAAGGGAAAGGTTTCAGTGATAGTCAAGTATAAGAAGAAGATAAAGCAACGATAACTTAATCAAAATTATTCCTTATCAATTATCGTCACGTTTTCTTTATCTGCATCATTATATCCACAGAGCTTGCCGTCACAGAAGCTGCATTCACAATATATCGCTTTAAAAGCAGAGAACAAGGAAAAGAACAGATTTATCAATATCTTACCATGTGAGTTATGCAATTTTCAACGAATAATTCATGAAAAAATATGAATTGACGGCGGCATGGCGTTAATAACTATTGTATATTCTCTTGGCAAACACAATCTTACAATGGAGAAATTATGGGAGAAGAAAGAGGTGCAGATCAACTAGGACATAGACTGATTGACGCTGTGCAATAAGCATTACGCTATAATTAGCAACCGTTCAGTATCACTTTAAAGATATGATTCCATTATTTTGAGCGTCGATTAATTTCGACTACAAACATGGTAGATGAAGTGATTGTTAAGATGAATACTTCTGTATATTTACATTCCAGTAGATAACGAGTCAGAGTAGACAAAAAGAAGGCCTACCATATTTATTTTTTTGTTTTGTTTTTTGCAGACGATAATTCTCGTGTCGAACTCACTGCGGTTCAAGGCGATCTACACTCGGACTACATCAACGCATCTTTCATCGATGTGAGTACTCGTTTTAACACCTAATATTTGTTGCTTTTAGATATTTGTAATATTACTTTTGAAAAAGTGATATGATTAAGAAATGTTATGATATTTTCATATTTGTACATCTGGTACTTTTTCATTTACATAGAGAGTCTGAAATTATATAGAAAAGGCCCAGAATACATATTTATTTTCCATTCAAGGTTATGCAACGTTCTAGAGAGCTTCATGAAAAATATGAGTGCGGTTATTGAAACAGCTGCTATATGTATTCAAGCTAAAGCTAAAAATCATCCGTCAAATCTCAATTTACTGATAAGTATTACATCATTGATTACTAATGTTAAAAATTAAATAAATTGTACTTTGAAGAAAACAGAACTGCCCTGAGGGCAGGCGTCATATCTATTTCATTCTTGTTTCCACAGGGATACAGGACACCCAAGAAATACATTGCAGCACAGGGTACGTTCCTTCCTTTTTACATTAAAGAGAATAGGCGTTGGATTGCTTGTGGTAACAAAATGTTTTTCAAGTGCATTTACAAGCAATTCGTGTTTCTTTAAATAAATAAGTGAATAGATTTAAATAGATTGCTGACTTTGTGAGAAATGACTTACATATATCCAATATCTTTAGTGCACATCGTTACCAAGTTATTGTAAAGGTGTCGTAGACGAGTGGTCTCGTCACCTGATTGGGAATGCAAAAGTCGCGGGTTCGATTCCACGGCACGTCACTAATGTTCTTGAGCAAGGCATTTTATCTACACTGCTCCTCTCCACTCAGGAGTTAAATAGGTACTCGGTAGGACGCGAACGTCAATGTGATTGGATTGGCATGTGCGCCCCCGTCAAAAGGGTGACTTGCTGGAATGGGGGGGGGGGCGGGAATTTTCATGGCAAACACCCGAAAAAAATTGCGAAAAATAGGCTTTACTTCAAGAAAAATCCCCCAAACTGCCCCTTAAAAATCTAACGAGAGGGCAGCATGTACTGTGAAGTGGAGGATCTTAACATAATCCAGTGACCGGGATAATAATACCGTAAGCGCCTTGGTCGACTAAATGTTGTAACTTGCAAAACGCTTTATTTTAGAAACAGTAATGGTGTTGTTATTTTTTGTTAGGTCCCAATAAAGCATCTGTAGACGACTTCTGGCGTATGATGTGGCAGTATGATTGCAGGAAGATTGTTATGCTGACAAATCTGAGGGAGGCAAATAAGGTAACCTTAATCAACACGATCGTATAGACTTTCGAAAAATAAACCCAAGGGCAATTTCAATACCTTATTCTATATCGCAAATAAATAGTATTGCGAAATAAGTCATAGAAATGACCGCAAATTTCAGTAGATAATTGTCATGGACATTAACATTGACAAATGTTGATGTTTCGAAAGTCTTTGCGATCGCATTTATCAAATATCTTGGACCCATCTAATTTATAATATGAACACGATCCGGTAACATCTGCTTAGGAATTCAATGTTAACACACTATCATTAAGTTATATGTTGACTTTTGGTCCCAATCTAGTATATTTGTTGTAATATATATATATGTTTTACTTTCGTCATCATATTTTCTAATCTACATACCTTAATCATCATGGATGTCGGTGTTCCGGGTTCTAACAACATATTCTGATCAAATAGATTCTTTTGAATTCTAATCTAATAGAAAATTTATGAATTTAAAAACAGTGTGTTGATTTAACATATTTTACAAGTATGTTCATTTTTGAAAGAGTTTTGCAAACTGATATGATGTCGATTTCATCCGTCCTTTTTAGAAAAAATGCGAGAAATACTGGCCTACTGAGAGTGTTGCATATGGAGGTATTTGGGTGTCGATGACGAATGAAAAGATAAACGACCATTATACTGTCAGGTATCTCAATCTGGTGGTAAGTTGTACAATACCTCATGAAACATATTTATTTGTCGATATATATAAACCATTCCGAATTTTGATATTTGTTTCTGCAAACGCCAACGATGCCCCGAAAGTTGAAACCGATCTACCAAACATAGGTGCTATTTAGAAAAAATCCCATGCTAATTATCAGCTTCTCTCGTGAAAAGCAAAACAAAACAAGAAAATAGACTAGTAACAGTTTTTTTTTTATTGGAAGAAACAACAGGAGGGTTAATTGATTTTTTCAATGTTAAAATCAGTACACCTAATTATTGTAAAATATAAAAGTTTGGTAATTTCAAATTGGCGAATTATTTATGACGCTGTGAAATAATGTCAGAAAACTAACGTACTTGCCAGAAGAAGAAAGAAAAAGACTGGAATATAATATTCATGCATCCTTCGTTGAAATTATTTGACCTCGAGTGCCTTATCGTTGGATAGTTAAACGTTTACAACAACACAAATCGAAATATTTTCATGTATATATGATGCAATATTTGAAAAAAATAATATACGTGTTTGCGAATGCATATGTGAATATGCACTGCACTGCACGCAGGTTAAATCACAGTTGAATAATGAACGAGACTTTTCGAGTTCATTCTCCGTATCATTGTGACTTAAAGTGCAGTGCATATTAATAATGCACAGGCTAAAAACATGTTGTATTTGTTTTATGAGATGGGACTACAATATGATTATTAAGTCGAGAAATTGACGGTTGTTGTCAACAAAATGCACTCCCCGTGATTTATGGTAAAAATAAATGCACGCACACGTGATCCATTTAACTAACTTTGGCGTGAAGTGGCGCTAGGGTAGGGCATGTCCTTTTCTCAACAAGTCAAAAATAAAACAAGGTAGAGATAGAGAGAGGGGGTAAAAAGGGAGAGATAGTATTATCATTCAAATTATATTTATTTATTTTAAAAAATCACTGTGACAGAATGCTAAAGTTTGTTCATTTTCTCAATTACTTTATAGTGCAACAACACTGGCCGTGACGTAGTACAGTATCACTACACCACGTGGCCTGACATGGGTGTTCCAGAGTATCCTTCACATCTTATGAACTTCATCAAGATTACTAGAGAACCGCTCAAGTCCCCCAAAGGACCAACCCTAGTGCACTGCAGGTACCACACGTTAATATAATTTATTATAAGATGATGACGTGGATCATAATCAAATGATTGGTCGAAAGCGTACACGCGACCAGGCATTTATTTTGTCAAACGCGTAATATGGATAATGACCGATCATTATCCAATTCTAATGACCGGTCACTAGTAAAATCATATTATAAAACATCATTTCATATAACAAATAAAACATAATCTTATAAAACAAATAATACACAGCATGTTGCTAGGCCATTAATAAAATTACCCACACTCGGTACCTTCAAAACAGTCCAAACACCCTCAGCTACCGCCTCGGGTGTGTTAGACTGTTCCAAAGGTACCTTGGGTGGGTAATTCTTACTAATGCATTCACTGCTGTGTATTATTCGTATACTAATACATCAAAACGTACTATTTACCAATTAAAAAACATAATGTGATGCTTTAACAACTGAGTCACAACGGTTATTGAAAGCAAGACGATGATGTGTAGTTAAAGTGGATGGGTTGGTAGTTTTCATGTGCAGAAGGGCATAAGTCGCTGACACTAGTCTGCACGCAGCAAACTCGTAGTCCACTCAACAAATACCTCTCTTCAGTCGTGCATATGTCAAATAAGGTTTTTACCATATGGGGAAAAGCTGAGAAGTACATAAAGCTCATTGGTCATAAAACTGAAGACTAATCCCGGTGATTACTCTCTCTTAAATAAGATGATGTCCCAATAAACAAAATCACGTGAAAATCACGTCAATATCAAGGTATCGACTTGAGGAGAGTTACGTTCTTCAAACACCTGACATTAACGTAAATGTGTTAATACGTTTATTGCACTAGGTAACTTAAAACACACGTACACTAAATCACGCAATTGTCACTGCAATATCACCATTATAATGACGTGATTATCCCTACCTTGGAGACCATGGTTTGTAAACCTAATACTCCCGTGTTTGTTTGGTTATGAAATTACATCTTCATAAACGAAATTATCGCGTCACAGAAACACGTGAAGCGTTAGTGATAGTTTTAGTCAAAATATCTGTGTGAAATTCACGTGAATATTACGAGGCAGACTTGAGATGAATCATGTTCTTCATTTGCGTGAAATTTACGTCGAAGAGGAAGTATGTTACTGTAACCCGCGTTCAACCCAATAATTACCAAAATAATGACGTTCTCATCCCGTTTCTGAACATCGTGTCTTGGATCTTCCATAATCTCGTCCAGGCGCGCCGGGGGATTAGAGGGGGTTGGGGGGGGGGTGCAAACATCCTAGAAGAGAAAGCTAGTTGCAACTGGTCCAGTTGATGAACCAGTTAATGCCAACTGGTAACCCTGGAAATTGAAATAGGCTAAATGATCCAGTTGATCCAGGCCAGTTATAATTCAACTGGTCTAGCTGAGCCATTAGAACCATTTGGTAAAACTTCCAACCAGTTGAACAGCAACAATACTTCAAAACTGGTATGTCTGTATTTTCAATGTAAAGGCATTGGTAATAAGTAGACTTACATAATTGAATTAATCGTTTTTTTTTCGTATACTTGTACTTTATTGAAATCATTTTAGTTCATAGTTAATGTTTCCCTTATTCATGTTTAACTAAATGTAATTTATACGAAGTAGCGAAATGTCCTAATAACTGGTAATTTATATTTGTAGTATTTTCGAAATGAATTGCATATAACTAAATCATCAGTAATTAAGAAATATGCTGTAAATTCAGATAAATTGTTTTAAAAAACATAGATCTGCACGCACCCCATATTCAATATGCAAATTAATTGGTGTCAGCTGGTTCAACTCGAAATATGCCAACACTCAGTCATCAACTGGTGCAACTGGAAATATGCACACTCCAGTTATCAACTGGTGCAATGAAAATATGCCAACAGTCAGTTATCAACTGGTGAACATAGAAATATGCCAACAGTCACGGGATTATCACCACGGAACTTAAATGGTAACTGTGAAACCATCAAGACACCCAAGAATAACTCATTTTCACACCTGGAAAACACGGAATACCCAGCTTATAAAAATAATCCGTTTGAGTCAAGAGATCATCACCGCGGAACTGCTGGCAACGTTGACTACCATTTAAATAGGTGTTTTAAGACACCTAATCATGACTAATTTTTCACACCTAAAAGTCACGTATGCCCAGCTTAGATTAATGATCCGTTTGAGTCACGAGATCATCACCGCGGAACTTATGGCAACTTTGACTACCATTTAAAAAAGTGTTTTAAAACACTTAATAATTACTAATTTTCACACCTACATATCACGTATTCACAGCTTAGATTAGTAATCAGCTTGAGCCACGTGATCATAACCAAGAAATTTATGGTAACTTTGAAACCATTTAAAGAGGTGTGTAAGACACCTCAGAATTACTAATTTAATATAACCAGAGATTCACAGACAGAACAATAAGACGATTAGCCGGTGTAAGTAACGTGATTATTACCATCAACCTTGAATAACGTGTGAAACCAATCGATAAAGGTGCATACAAGACCAAATAATTACGTATTTATCGCCACCATCGGTTAACGGAAAAAAAACTCGTTGCTTGGTCAAGTGGTTATTTGGTCATAAACACTTGATTTACAGAGGTAAGTGGAATCACGTTACTCCAGTCGCGTGATAAACTGGTGGTTTTTAGGTTAGATGAAAACGTGTACAGGAGTACCTTTTTTGTTTAAATGAAGGCACGTGTCGATAACGTTTAAATCTAGTTCAAAAGGCACTATACTTTAAAATCACTTAAAATACACTCCCAAAAGAGGTTACTTTTTAGTGTTCTGTTTATTGGGGTCGATGATTTGAGGATAATAATAATAATATGGATATTTATATAGCGCCGGTATCCGTCAGGCTCTGACGCTCATGGCGCAGTACATAATTATTACAATCACGATGTGAACACTGTTGAAGTAATTCGTTCTCCATTATAATTGGAAATTAATACAAAATTCATATTCGCTTTCCAGACGTTGAACATTTTCCTGATTTTTTTGAAGGATAATACGTCCCAGTATCCAGGTGACGTCATGACCAGGTCAAAATCATAAATAGTATGAGTGAGGGAAACTTTATTGGGGAAAATTGTTCTTGATAACAAAACAATTTATTCGAAGCTAATTTGACATAGACCCTCGTAACAAGTAGTATTCTAGGTATATTACATCCGTATAATTATAGTAAATGATTAGTGACAGGTTTACTATTTGAGTACATTGAAATGTATTTAGAATTTAAAGTGATTCAACGCATCATCGTGGGTTTAAACAATCACTTCCGGACCGTAAACAAATCCAGTCAAGATGATTGACCAGTATTTTTGTTCTAAACATTGTCTATCATTCAGTGCTGGTGTTGGAAGGACGGGAACCTTTCTTACACTTGACGCCATGTTGGACCAGATCGAGACTGAACAAGCAGTGCATATCCACGCCTTCATCGTTCAAATGAGACAAAAACGTCCTAATATGGTCCAAACAAAGGTATAGAAAACAGCACGAACTTCGGAAGCAAAGTAATAAAAACAACAACAAAGATTACATTATGTAACATTTAACAAAATAAATATGTTCACAATCCCAATGTAATGTAAATGTGGGCCATGAAAATTGATATAACCAAACCCTTTAACCACCAGTATTGTCATGATTATCATGAAAAAGCATCCATTTCTACCTCTTCATTTTAAGAAACAATACAGGTTCATCTATGAGGCACTTCTCCAGGAATTGACATGTGGAGACACGAGTATCCCCCGGAATGCATTCGGAGAAACATGTCAGTCACTTCTCTCCAAGTCAAACGGGGTGACTGGTATACAGCGGCAGTTTGAGGTAAGACCAGAATTCATAGTATATATCTCATATTAGGTTCACGTGTGCATGGCATAAAATAACGCAAACAACTATGAAGAGATTTAAAACCAACAGGTCATAAAGACGTTATGTACGTCGAAATTTGTGACCATAACAAATGTTTGATTTGAAGCATGAATCTACTCTTTATCATTTTTGCGTTATATATATTCGTCGATGTACTAGTTAGTTGTATGTGTGTGTACACTAGCTCCTACAGTTGAGCACTGTCAGAACCCCGGGTCAGAACCTTCAGTGTTCCCACAATAAAAATGGAAAAACAAATTTATGTTAGGATTTGTATAAGTGATCACTCACGAAGGTTTATGGGATACAGTCTATATCTCTCTGGTAGTGGATTATCAGGTGAGAAGGAACTTCTCTGGCCTCTGCCTTGTAGTTGTTGCCTCTTTCTCTCTTTATTCGTGTAGCTACTGGAAGCGTTAACAATCCTTCCACAAGACGAAGAGACCGCAGCTGCCAGGAGTGAGGACAATGCTAGCAAGAATCGCTTTCCTGACAAGGTACCAGGTAAGTGAACCAGTACTAAATATATCACAAGATAGATCCAGGCCGTTAGACCTACTAACATCGGACCATAGTATTGTGGTCAGGTCTTTTTATATTTTGGTTTAATATTGCCCAGGGGAATAGTTCTGCATTCAGTGTCTAAAAAATTAGTATGTAATTTTAATGTAAATCTACACATTCCAACTCTACTCATAAAGGGGCATACACTGCTCATCCCTTACCGCAAGCAAGCTCCTCTAATGGTTAAAAATATTTGTACAATGTTATCAAATTTGGCAATTATATCCATCATTCTACTTACGTAAAGTGTTGCTTAAGTGAAAAACATTTCAATTGAAGTGGAAATTCAGAAATGCCATTTTTCGTGGTAAAGGTAATGTTATTCTCTTTAAATATGTTTTGATTGTAATTATTGTGTGGTTGTAGGTCGGGTTCTTCGTTTTATCTTTATTTGATACTGCGACTCACCATCGTTCTGAATATATCCTGTATTATAAAGTAAAACATATTGTTCCTTATTGTTTGTCTTCGCATAGTGGGCAGAACGCGTCCTTTCCTGATGACTGCAGTGGAAGGAAGGAATGATTACATCAATGCATCATTCTTGCCAGTAAGTAAAATACAGATTATATTAAATTATTAAAAAAACTGAACACCGTGTGAAGGTCTTTTAAAGTGTTAATGTTGATTTTCCAATAGACCGTTTGAAATTTAATAATAATGATAATAGTGGGTGCTTGTATAAGACCTGACAACCCTTGCACTCCACAATATAATTACTGTGGCTTCGAAACCTCCTTCATACATGTATATAACTGTAATACAAAGATAGTGGCTATACTCCCTAAGGTTTGTCAAATGACTTCCCCACATATATAATAAAGTATATCAACTGCAATTTAGTAGCAGTTATTGTAATAGTCATGATACCCCTTTACATGTCGATCGAAATCGCGATTTTTCATTCACATCGGTATGTCTGGACTGAGGTGCAAATGGACCTTTAATCGCTTCCTGAGGTAGTTCCGTCTATGAAATGGAATACAGCTGTGAACTAGCTGATGACATACGATGTACAAGTTCCTGTCTTATAGCGAAGCGTAGTTAAAGGGAAATATTAAAATGTCTTTTCATACTGCACTCATCACCATGTGAATTATGTAATGGATTCAAAAAAGCCCCTTTCAAGTTATGATCATTATGCATATTTTGACGATATAAAATATGAATGGTTATCATAATCTTCCTAATTCATTTAAAGGGATACGTTACAAGGAATCAGTTCATCGGGACACAAACACCCTTACCCAATACAGTGATGGATTTCTGGCGTCTTGTTGTGGACTACAAAGTGGAAACGATCGTAATGCTCCATGGTAACACAAAAGACAAGGTGGGTTCCTAATTAATTCTCTGAATTTCGAATATTCAAGTTAACCCTTTAAGTTAAAGGTCAGTGATTCTTTTAAAGTATATATTGATCACACATTGTTCTTCAAATTGGGAACAATTATGTTCTTTTTTTAAAGCCCCGCTGTCCTACTTGTAGCTACTTGCTCCCTCTATATAGAAAACTTCCCCAATCGGTGCCTGTTGGTCCCCCATGATCCTCTTTTTCTTATGTTAGTTGAGAGCTGAGTTAATGAGATAGCCACCTGTCAGTGACTTCGCTGTGTGGTCTAATCCCCTCTGGCACAGTAGTAGTGACGTTTTTTAATGCTACATTGTTCTAATAAAATGCAATATGTATGAAAACAATATACAAAGGTATGAATTTTGTCGAAAAAATAATGCTTTTGAATCTCTCCAAGTTTTGCAAATTTGAATATTTAAAAGCCTGATTTTTCCTTTTAAGGATTGCCGTCTTCAAACGCATCTGGTCATGCAACAAGGATGGACACAATATGTTTGCCCTTTTTGGAATGCTCCGAATCAGAAGTTACTGACCCAATTGAAGAATGCTTTTACCGAAATGTTCAATGGAATATTTTAAAGAAAGTCCTGTCAACTCTGCAATGAGGACATCTTTATCACATTTTAAATAAGTGATTGTGGCACTTTCCGTTGTGGAATTGCAAAACGTGGTCTATATTATTTAGGGACGAAAAACAATGTTATATGTATGTAGTGATATTGAAATTGCTATGGAATTTTGTTCATTGGTACATCACTCTGACACGATCGCAAAGACTTTCAAGAAATCAAATTAAATGCAAATGTAATACCCTGTTGCATTGCCTATAGAAATATTGTAATTGGCGAATATATTTTTCAATTAATGATGCACATTTGTGATCTTGTGAGTTGTGATTTGTTCATAAATTTATGTTCTCTTTCCTCTTTACAAGTTCCTTCTTTTCTTACCGAAAATTCTGTATCAGAAATACTCGCAGTATTGGCCAACAGAGGGCAGTCAACGATACGGTCCTTTTAAGATAGACGTCAAGAAGGAAGAATATAAGAGACCGATTATGCACAGAACATTGGAAGTGACGAAGACAGACTCAAAGAAGGTAATATATGTTTGCTACATAATGCATATTATATTTCTCTTTATATTCTTCTTCTTCTTATCTTAATGGGGAGAGGTATAACAAAGAAACAGGCAGGAGTAGTAGCACTATCTGCAAAGATTTGTGTCTGTGTCGGGGGGGGGGAGGTATTAAAAAGGGGGCACTCCTACTACCCTAGTCCTACCACCAAACCTACTCAATACTGACTTTTAATAAACTAACCGACCTTTGGCAATTGGGGGTAGTTTGGAAGGTAGTGTAATTCTTTGTTCGCTTTGTATGGATGTAGAGTCGTCTTGATGACATGACTGTGTTATCAGAAGAGTCGGGCGTCTACAGAAAATGGGGGTGAACGTGTCATTCCCCTCTTCTCTAATTACATGTCATTTTGTAATTATAAAATATCACTATAATGTAACAGGGCAACGTACATGTATGTAATGAAGTTAACTTAATTTTGGAGTTCAGCAAACTAATTGCCAGCTAAATTTGAGCGAGGGTATTAAAGCTGTAACCATAATTGTTACACTATAGTCAAATGACCTCATGGAAATGATTTTTAAAAGGGTTCATAAATAAATAATTTGTGAACCATATTTTACATTTAAAGGCCTCTCCTAAGACAGTGAAACAGCTGCAGCTTGCCTCATGCCCACCTCCATTAGATGTACCTCCTACACTCACTGATGTGATAGACCTGTACAGGGCTCTCTTGACCGCTCTGGGTAGCACGGAGTGGAAGGAGGGGGATTCCCCGCTTCTGGTCCATTGCAGGTACGCACCATGTTTTGTTTTTGTACAGTTGAATTTTGGCTACAATGAACTACTCAGGACCAGGGAAATTACCCTATTATAAGTGAAGCCATATTTTATCATGGATAAATGGAATAACAATGCTCGAGTTGTCATACTTATGCTCAAGACGTAGAAGATGGTAGTGTCTTTATCATTTGTCACTTACCCACCTAGCTTTAATATCATTACCATTTTCCTCCGCAGCTACATTAAAACAAAAAACCTCTTTGATATCTGCTATTTCAGAGTCCATGCCTCTAATTCATAGAGCAGCAAACCCATGTAATAGACCGTCAAGTTTGAATAAAGAAAGAATAAGACTCTATGCCCGAATCTCCAGAGAGGCTTTGTCCGCAGTGATCTATCAGACAAATTCCTATTTAATCCTAGTCATGAAGCAGTAGTTAACCTGGTTTCTAACTTAAACACAATTAACGGCGGGAAAAGTATTTATTACCTTGAATAATAATATGATCGTTATGGTTTTCCAAGTCTAAGTCACTGTTTTATTCCTGCCATTCCTGCAATTTACGATTTGGAAAAAAGCTCTGGTTACGTTTCATTCGGGTTCCATTTCGTCAAGGATAGAAGGTTTGGGTAGGTTTGCAAATGGGTTATAGCTAGGAATCATGTAGTTTTGGGCCTAAGGTCTCATTGAAATTCTTTTCGTGTAATATTTCACTAAAAGTTTCACTCGACCTTGTGGCGTAATTTTTTGTCTTTATTTGAACTTGACGATCTTTCCCTTGCTCCACATTTTACCACTTTCATTACTCCCAACTACTTTGTCGAATATCTTGATTGAATATAGGGACGGTGAGGGATTGACTGGAGCGTTCTGTGCTTTCCTGGCAGTCATGGACCAACTGAACGCTGAACAGACGATCGATGTCTTCCACGCATGCAAGAAACTGCGGACAACACGTCCTGGTGCAGTGGCATCATTGGTACGAAACAATACCTTCGAGTTAACTCCTAATAACGTGTGTAGGGATGTATTATTTTAAAGCCAAGGACACCAACGGTTGATGTACTCCTGTTAGAGACTTTCCATAGGCTAGTGCCATGCGTTTCAATTGGCCTTTTACTAATACAAAGAGAACAATAACCTTCATAGGGTTGCCTTATTTTAAGAAATAGTGAATTTTAGGAGGCTTATGATCCCTTTAGTCAAAAGTGGACGGCATGACCATACTTACATGTAGCTTAAAACCCACATGACGGTAGTGGCTGTAGATTTGTAGCAACGATGAAGATAGGAAAGTCATGAAGCTAGGTATTTTGTTCAACCAAAACGTTTGATTAATATCTACCATAACCTACTGTCTTTTCCCAATACAGGCGCAGTATCAATTCATCTACGAAGTTGTCAAATCTCACTTGATTTCCTCTACGATCTACGAGAACGTGGCGAAAAAGATATAAAAATACGATGCCCTCTTTGGATACGAAGTAATAATGATTTAAAAGTAAAAGTTATCTGACCTGTTCGGTGCATCGTGTATCATTCTAGAATCATTGGACTGGAAAGTAGAAAGTCGCATTGAACTTGAAACAGTTTAGATGCTGCTGTTCTTGGATACTACATCGGAAGCATCAAGGCCTTCTAAAACGTGGTGCATTCTTCACGTGTATTAATCACATAGAGCCTGATGACCAAAGCTTTGTAAATAGTAATAACATATATATATCCAAACAACATAAGGTATAACATCCATAATATGCGAGTGGAAGAAACACTCGTAAAAATCAACATGTTGGTGTATATCATAAATACTGATTATTTCGCAATTATCTATAAAAAAAACTTCAAGAGATTAAAATTGAAGTAAAAAATACCTCTATCTTCGTGCATGACAATTAATTTCTTCAAATAGCAATGAATTGTACTGAGTATATAACATGGCCAAATAAGATGGAGTTTCATTTATGTAGATAAATATATAATTATTATCTATATATTAAGGCTTCTAAGTGGTACAATCAATCAGTCTATCAATATCCTTAGCATCATCCGGGAACTATAACTTCCGATGTCACACGAAAACAAAGCCATAATTACCGCGGTAATTATATCAATGTTCCATCCCTGGATAGCCTATGTGCATTTTTGAAAAGAACTGTTGTGAGAATTTTTGTTTTTGCATTAACAAATTTTCCAAACGGTCAGAAATTCAGTAATGTAAAGTGAAAACATTTCCCGCTATATCGTAGTTGTAGGTATAGATTTTAAGAATCAAGAATGTAAGCCTTGTGACATTCCATGAGATGTAATCTGGTTGGAAGTGTACAGTAATTTAAAGCACCAGTCACGTAAATGAATAACAATGTGTTGTCAGGGACAGCTTTTTGAGGCACCAAAGGCTTTGTCTAGCAGTTCATGACTTCTGTTGTGAGAACTGTTGTTTAAACATATTTGATTCTACATTAACAAATTTCCGAACATTAAAAATTCAGGAATGTAAAGTGAAAACACTTCCTCCCATATCGTACTAATTTAGGCATAGATTTGCCTTATTGCATTCCATGAGATGTCCAATGGTTTCTGTTACTGAATCTATCAAATATGTCATACGAGGGATTGTAAACTCTGTACAACGAAAAAGATAAAATAGGTTCCTTTTAGGGATCTTTAAAAATGGAAAGGGAAAGAAAAATTTGGTATGCATGTATGTATATAAGGTATAGGCAGGATTGTAAAAAAATATATATATATATTTACCGAGGTAAGAAAAATGTGGTTATTTTGCTATTCAGACTAATATAGACCCTAGATAATTATAATATTAATATTGTATGGCTTTGTTTTTGTGTGCTATATGAATATATTGCTCTCGCTAAGACAATATTAGACTCGTCTTCGACTCGTCCAATATTGTCATACATGTCGCTCGAGCAATATATTCATGTATCACACTCAAAGCCATCCAACATTACCTAATTATTCAGTTCTTCTATAGCGCATAATGCATTATGAAATAACGTCTCTATATAATTATGCGCTTCCAAAGAGCTTTGAAAATTATTAAGTACTAGATTCTTTTTTGGTAATGTATAAGGAAATATCTAATTGAGCCATTGGATGGCAAATGCAATTCATTCTAGAGAGAGAGAGAGAGTCACTATAACTGTGCCGAGTTTGATGTGTTGCCAAAAAAAATGATATTGATTATGATAATGTGGCCGTTATCTTATACAAGAATGATTATCTAACGTATCTACACGCGCATACTTTATGATATTAAACTGATATAAATCATTAATAAATACCAAATTCAACTATTTTGAAGTGCACAACGATATTATTACAAAAAAATAGTAAAAAGTTTGATCAGTTGATTTAAGAAATATTCAATATCCATGTAACACGTTTTTAAAACAAAGATTTTATTTATTGGTTTATATAAAATACTGCATGTGAGGATTTTAAAAACATTGTATTTTGCTAAATTATTCTGTCTATTATTTATGTAAATGTATCAATTAATATATGTTGTTTTTTATGGATAATTTATATTTTTCTATAAATACACAAATGATTCCATGTAAAACGTAGTCTACGAGCTGAATTGTTAATCAGTCTATACGTTGGCTTTGTATTTACAAATTATAAACAGACCATTATACTCTGACAAGTAGTGAAATAATAACAGTTTAATAGGTGCATGTGTTTTGGTAATCCTTTTCTGTCGATATGACACTATTTTAAAGAATGAACGGTAAATAGTAGTTATTTAATAATGCTTTTAATCATAATGATCTACAACGAGTGTTGTATGGCTAATGTCACGGAATGATTGAACAAATCAAAGGATAATATTTTTTTCCAAAGGCTACATAATTATGTTGATGAATTAGTTGATAGATATTCACTCATGAAGAAATGCATTTATTTATAGCAGAGAGACAAGTGGATTATGAGGAATCAAATGTTTTATTGATTTTATAGATCCCACATCCACATTTTAAAAAAAATTAAGTATCTCCGTGAGTGATATGTCAGGACTGTAACAATTGTAGAGACATTGGAACTTAAGTATATTTATGTAAGGCTATCTAAATCGTTTAATAAAATTGCAATTTGTTATATTTTGATTTTAAAAATGCTTCAAACATTCTCTATTTTACCAACTAAGCTTATTAATCTTCTTTGTACAAAGAGTCAAACATGTGTGCAAATATATATTTCTTGATGCATACCTAAAATTATAATGACAATTGGCTTCCACTTTGTTAATCACTCATAATAACTTGGATTCTAAGAGAGTGCAAGGTGGGTGACATTTATTTTGTTATAATTAAACTACAAGTACAATATTATGTATGGTATCTTTTTAAAATAAACAGTGAGCACGATAAGAAGGGATGACAGATGTTTGCTTCGCACAGTGTTATTCAGTATGTGTTTCATTGTCTGTTTGCAATACACTGAAATGAATCAAATTTTGACAACAACAACTATTATAATTCCATGATCACAACTGATGATGATTCAATGATAATTGGGGACAATATTTAGGTCTTGACTACTGTTAAACTATCGGGAATATTACTTGCCCATTCTTGTTTTATTTCCATGTGAGAAATGACCCATCAGAGTTTGTTTTTAGGTACTCTCATATTGAAAAATGGCTTTAAATAGTTAGCTACTACGCAAAAGAAAAACTTAACATTTTTTATTTCTTAATTTTTTTGAAAACCTTACAAAACACAATTGATCCTTTTTACGGTAAAAGAAAAAACAACATGATATTGATTATGACAATTGATCCTTTTTGTAAAGAAAAAAAAAACAATTCAGAATCTCAACGTAAAGGTGCAGTAATCTGTTTATTAACCACTCCTTTCGCAGACCCTTTCAATTCAGTACTGATTCCCAAGCATCCCATACTCTCCTTTGCCTATATCATGCGAATAGAGAGTAAAAGGTAAACCCATCCAGAGCCCCATTTCATTATACAAATCTGACTAATTTCAAGTAAATAGCTTAAAATAAGCGACTTTAAATCATTAATTCGATTATGCCCATGAGCAATTTCATTTAATAATTATGGATAACATTAGTCATAGCCAGTTTGATAAAATCGGGACCAGGTGTCATCATCCAAGAGGTAGGTTAATAAATAACTCCTGCTATCTGTGAGGGTATAGAATATGACAGCTGAGCTGTACATGTTTATCAGTCTGGATTCACAATTCCATCAAGATGGCAACGATGAAGTATCTGCTCGTTTTCTTAGCTATTTCTTGGACTACAGCAAACGGTTGGTAAATTTCAATAATATTTCTCACGTTTTCGTTTTACCTGATTATCTCATTATTCCGTGTACGTTTCTGACGTTGTAAGTGACTTCGTGTGATGAAAGTATACAAATCTACATTTATAAAATTAAAAAAAAACAATCGGAACAACAGCAACAGAAAAAAAAAACCAAAAAAATGCAACTTCAGCAGCTGAGGGAAGATCAATATTTGTTATTAAAAGACGGAGGCAGAGTAGAATACCTAGCAAATTAATCACGTTGCATCTTGGTTTCAGTTATGTATGATATAATCGCTGTTTTCATAATACATAATACCTGTATTATGTTTCAAAGGTCCTAGTATATATTTAAAAGAAAAATATGATGTTGTCGAAAATTCTTATCGATA
Organism: Strongylocentrotus droebachiensis; assembly: GCA_035222895.1. Classification (NCBI taxonomy): domain Eukaryota; kingdom Metazoa; phylum Echinodermata; class Echinoidea; order Camarodonta; family Strongylocentrotidae; genus Strongylocentrotus; species Strongylocentrotus droebachiensis. The sequence continues at coordinate 6,514 of JAVYIG010017784.1, read as the reverse complement.
CAGTGCGTCCTAAAAGAAAAACAAATCAAAATCAAACGGTTATAGTGAAAAAACTGTACGCTTTCAAATGATTTATTGATTACATTTATCCACACACGCTTCACTGAGAAAATTATTGTGAAAATATATCAAAATCCATTTGTGCCATGCAGAGTATGGTGATTAAGACAACAATCAACTGTTTTTCAGGCTTGATTTTGTGTTATTTTTTTTTCCTACTGTATATCAATAATATCATTTTGTCGGTATGCATAATATAAATGACATGTTCAAAACGCCCCCAATAGATTTTAGAATTAATTTATCAATATGTAGCATTAAATACGGTTCAATTTCGCATTTGTTATTTGTTATCATCATTTAAATTATTATATTATTATTATTGTGATTATTATTATAACTATTATCATTATCATTATCATAATTGTTATCATCATTATCATTATCATTTTTATAATCATGTATATTGTCATCATTATCGTCAGTATTTTTATCATCATGATTATTAAAGGAGGCGATTTGGCTCAGTCGGTAAAGCGTCTGCCTGTCGAACCAAAGATCTCGGGTTCGAATCCAACCCAGGCGGATAACTGGAGCCTGCGTTGTGTTAACGTGCCCCTCCCCTTGTTTCATAGACTCAGTCACTCAGGCTATGTTAACTCGAAAACACTCCACCCCTCGGATAGGACTTAAATGGAGGTACCGTGTAAAGGAGATTCATCACCTTTGCACGTTAAGAACCCACTGCACTGCACTATTCGAATAAGAGTAGGGGAAACCCTAGCCTCTTGTCGATGGCCCTCGCTCGAGAAAATTATTGTGAAAATATCATATCAAAATCCATTTGTGCCATGCAGAGTATGGTGATTAAGACAACAATCAACTGTTTTTCAGGCTTGATTTTGTGTTATTTTTTTTTCCTACTGTATATCAATAATATCATTTTGTCGGTATGCATAATATAAATGACATGTTCAAAACGCCCCAATAGATTTTAGAATTAATTTATCAATATGTAGCATTAAATACGGTTCAATTTTGCATTTGTTATTTGTTATCATCATTTAAATTATTATATTATTATTATTGTGATTATTATTATAACTATTATCATTATCATTATCATAATTGTTATCATCATTATCATTATCATTTTTATAATCATGTATATTATCATCATTATCGTCAGTATTTTTATCATCATGATTATTAAAGGAGGCGATTTGGCTCAGTCGGTAAAGCGTCTGCCTGTCGAACCAAAGATCTCGGGTTCGAATCCAACCCAGGCGGATAACTGGAGCCTGCGTTGTGTTAACGAGCCCCTCCCCTTGTTTCATAGACTCAGTCACTCAGGCTATGTTAACTCGAAAACACTCCACCCCTCGGATAGGACTTAAATGGAGGTACCGTGTAAAGGAGATTCATCACCTTTGCACGTTAAGAACCCACTGCACTATTCGAATAAGAGTAGGGGAAACCCTAGCCTCTTGTCGATGGCCTGAATTTCTTATGTTTTACATTGTTTGGCGAATATTCCGACCCAAGAGAAGTCGGTGAAAGTCATCCAATCAGAGAGAGCTACTATGACGTAATATCTACCGCTCTGTGCGAATTCCCTCCGTGTGAGCGAGACTGGCCGCCTAGTTGTAGTCTGCAAGCACAAACCCTGGTCAGTTGTAAAAGAGAGTCTGCACTATAAGACTACCATAGGCCAAGTACTATAGCTGCTCCTGACCTATATTGGTACAACCAGTAGATACCAGTAGGTAGCTGGGCTAGGTTTCTCTCAAGGCATAATGACTTTTTGATAGAGTGTCAAACTAGGGTCTGTGCTTGCAGACTAGCCTAGTTGGGCAATCTCGAACACACACATACACACACACAATCGCTGCAGTCTAGACATGCATAATTCAGTAGGAAATCGGGTCTCATGAATATATAATTCAGATCACTTGTCAATGCCTCGCTCGCGCTCGGTTTCTCTGACTCGCTTCGCTCGCCAGAATTTACGGACTCCAACAAAGCGAGGGCCATCGACAAGAGGCTAGGGAAACCCCGGTGTAGTGGTCCACCTGCAAACCCCAAATCAGTTATACCGGGAGGAAAGACCCGAGGGTTACAGTGATTCAGATCGCTTTTCGCCTCCCATGGATATTGTTATTATTATTTTATTTTTTTTAAATCATTATTATCATTTAGCTGCCAGTCTAGGGTGTGACGTGTACCCATGTGATGGATCCTGTGATATGGGCGTGGCACCTTGTAATGGACTGATATTCCAAGAAGAGTTCAACACATTCAACTTTGACATCTGGGAACATGAGATAACTGCCGGAGGAGGAGGGGTAAGATATAATTACACTAGTATTTTAACTGATTATCTATAACTGCTAGAACCAATCTAGTTTCCAGGCACAAACCTTGTCAGCCGTAATGCCTAACAGAGGGTCTGAGCTAGGAGACTATGCGCATAGATGGCAGTCTATAGGCCCTGTACATTGTATATAGCTCCTATTGACACGTGCAGATAGTGACTGACGGAGTCATCCTCGAGTCAAGACTTTATGGAATTGTGTTAAGTGTCATCATAATCTGTGCCAAATGCCAATAGACTATAAAACCATCCCATGAAGGAAATGAGCGAAACCTCACGAGAATTTAATGAACAACAATGGATACAATATATTTCGGTTTGAAGGGGTGAATTGATAATACTCAGTTTGATGTTCAGATTATTTTGCTGGGAATTGAAGATTTTTTATTATTTTTTAGACATTTGTCCATTACACAACAGACATGGTGTACGCGTGTAGGGAAGCTTTTGTGTGTTATGTGTGTGTGTGGGAGGGGTGCAGACGTGCATTCATCAGATACCATACAAAGAGTGATAAATACACGAGTAGTGGGTATGTGCGGTGCCATAACCCACAAAGTGCGTTAGAGCGATTTTTAAAAAAATCGTGCGTGTCGTGATGTCGAGTCGTTTTGGTGTGTCGTGTTTGATGTGAATCATGAAATACTTGATTTCTGATTTCTGATTTCCATTTCATGATGTCCAATTTGTCCCTATGATGAAATTTCGTTTATGTTATATGATAAATGAGCTCATTCGTTCATTTTTGGTCGTTTCCTGATTGATACCCTCTGAACACTATCGCAAAGTCTTTCGACAAATCAATTGAAGGTCAATTTCAATACCTTGATGTATATCTCATAGAAATTATGTTGTTACGTAATACGCAATTGTAATGTTTGCACGTACAATGGGCGATCGGCTAGTCTATTGTAATTGATTTAGGTTTTTTCCGAATATATTCGCGATCATTTCTGTTCCAGACTGACAAAAGGTGATTCTATGTTTGCTTTATCCTAGAACTGGGAGTTCCAATACTACGCCAACAATCGTTCTAACAGCTACGTCAAGGATGGCAGTCTATACATAAAACCGGTAATTATAATATCAATTTAGATATCGATTGATATCATCATTCATTTCATCATTTTGTTGTTTTATGATTCAAGTTACATACTTCAAATCATTAAGTCCATTCATCGATGTAGAATCGTGAGAAAAACAAATTGTCACAAATGCGGTTGAACAAAATACCGTTTCGCAGTCATAAGCTATTATTTGTCACAAGACCTCATGTTGACCAAACATGTTGCAAGATTCTGCAGGTCTGGAATATAATGGGCCACCATCAGATAGAAAAAAGGAAGAGCAACAATGCTGGTGCTTAGAGGTTGCATAAGAGGCCCTTGCGGTTGTAGCAGTATTTTTGAGAAGTAATATTAGTTTATCATGAATATTTTTGTACAATTTAACAATTATAGACAATTTTGCGATGGGTTTTAATCAACATCAACCGCTTAATCCCATTTAATGTTGCCACTAGCCATTATAAGGTAACGATTGCTCGGAATTATCGAGGGGCTGCAGCTCAGTCCCTCTAGTTCGCTGGCCTATTCTATTTGCTCTTAATAATTTTCTTCTTATTTTCATGATACAGACGCTGACATCAGACCATTATGGTGAACAGTTTTTATCAACGGGAACGCTCGACCTATGGGGTAGGTTTTCGTATACATAAGCATCTGCGATATTATGGGGTGGCGGGTGGACATAATTATTTATATACATGTATTATGCCATTCACTTTGGTAGGGATATGAGGAAAAATTGTTGCCGAAATTATTTTTATTTATTTGTTATTTGCTGTTTTAGATTCTTTTTTTCTTTTGATCTGTGTGTGTGTGGGGGGGGGGGAGGAGAGCAGTGTGTGTGCATATCGGCGCACGAGTGAAATAAAGGAAGCCTTTACATCCCTTTAATTGAACAATGGTAATTGTATTTAGGTTACGAACAGCTTACAAGGCAACTTATAGTTGAATATACAGTCACCCAAATTATTTATTATGTGTTCTTTATACAGGGTAGTCTTTTCAGTACATAACTACTGCTTCGCAAGAGAGCCCTGTATGACATAAAACAGTTTAAAATACAATACGAAACCAAAAAAAAGTAAAATAGTTCAATACATAATAAAACAAACAAGAGCAAAAGTGTAGACTGATAATGATAACAAATATTAGGACTTGTGATCGCGATGCACAAAGCAGCTAAAAATATACTTTTATCAATACAAATAAAATACCACGAATGTTCGGTATTTCGTTATCAGTTTTCATGCCCTTCCACATTAATATTTAAGCATACCATGTACGGCCATGAATGACTAGAAGATAATAAATATAAAAGAAATCAAAACATTTAATTGCATTGCTCATGTTTGGTTTATGATCTTTTCGATCATGTTACGAATAATGACAATAATTCGTTAAGGATTTTTGCATTCTAGTTGAAAACAATTTCTTTAAGGACAAAATGTACATCTGCCAGTGGTATAATGAATAAGAAAAATATTTGTTCCATGCTAGGTGGATCACCTGCTAACTTGTGTACTGGCAACGCGTGGTGGGGGTGTAGTCGCGCTGGGACCTCAACAAATATCCTCAACCCGATACAATCAGCTAGGATCAGAACTGTCGAGTCATTCACATTTAAGTATGGACGGATAGAGGTGGAGGCTAAGATGCCGACAGGAGACTGGATCTGGCCAGGTAGGTACTACCATGACTCACCCCCCCCCCCCTCCCCCATCTTTAACACCATCCCTGGCCTTAAAACCCCTAAAATACACTATGGGGGAACAAAGAAAAAGGAAGGAGAACAAGAATAATAGAGGAGGAGAAATTGACAATTCTGTTAGTGGAATGTGACTAAGGGCGCGTTCATGCTTGATTTTGAAGGTAGGATGAGCGATCTGAAACGCTCATCGTAAACGCTCATCGTGATCGCAGTTCCACGGTGTAGCTGTTCATGCTTACTTCTCTGGCTCATCCAGGCAATTCTCCTTGTGTGGCATTGTGTGACCTTCACTGTGCATGCTACGTAGACCCACTAGAGGTCAGTGCGTTGACCCCATTTAAACGCGTTTACAATTGTAAACGCATCTTTTGTGAGTTTACGATCGGCGTTCGTGATCGCCGTTTTTCGGTGATTCTACAAAAGTGAGCATGAACGCAAGCGTGTTTTAAACTAAACACGTAACAGATGCCTGATTCTGGCCGTCAAAATCAAGCATGAACGCGGCCTTAATCACGGACAACTCTCCCGTTTGTCGAGTACCAAAAATAACATATTATTAATTTCTGTTTTCTTCTCCCTAGTGTCTTCATCTCTGGGGCACTACTGAAAATATTGCATATATAGTATTTTAGTGTGGATCCTCTATAGAGGAAATACCCTCCCGAGTCATAAACGTTGAACAAATTAATTTTAGCCAGTTTAGGTGTTGGAACAAATGGGAAAGTTGTCGCGTATACAGTGACATTATCGATTCGGAAAATTTGAAGTTCCATACGTATTGTGATTGCAACTTTCAAAATTCATAACTTTCTTATTTTGTGTCCGATTCTGTTCAAACTTTCTTTAGCCTGATTCTCTGATATTTCTGTTTTATTTTAGAGTTGTTTGCTTTAAGGGCAGATCCTCCTTTAACTCAACACAACACGTTCCTGTTATGTGGGAAGGAATACAAACATGTATTCATGTACACTTAATTAATTAAAAATGTGGAACACCCTCCCTTTTTTATTCCGCACCTCCTCTTCGATTAACTATTTTGAGAAGAACTTTAAAACACACCTCTTCAATAACTAAATGTCTATTTTTCCTTATTGTGGTTTGCGTCTGTTTAGCATCGATACATGTATATATATTTACACTTTATACATATATGTCTGTTTATATACCCACAAGTTGTCAGTCCGATCAGGGTGGTATCCGGCAGATGATTTGAAGCCATGAATTTTCAGGGAATAGTTCAGAAACCTTTGAAAATTGAATATCATCAATGACAAATTGTGATAGTGTTTAGTCTGTTTGATGCTTATTTTTCATGTAATTCGACGGGAAACCTAACACTCTACTCTTCGTCCTCATTACAATTTT